>CM042242.1:69582534-69655034 GCA_023566225.1 Romanogobio albipinnatus | reverse complement strand
TATTGGTACTGTTGAATTATGGTAAACAGCTGGAACCACAGCTTCCAGTACTTTACTGTGAAATTACAGTACAGCTTTAAAATGAAAAACAGTATTGGTACTGTTGAATTACGGAAAACAGCTGGAACCTGTTATATATATACAGTGAGGAAAATAAGTATTTGAACACCCTGCTATTTTGCAAGTTCTCCCACTTAGAAATCATGGAGGGTCTGAAATTGTCATCGTAGGTGCATGTCCACTGTGAGAGACATAATCGAGAAAAAAAAATCCAGAAATCACAATGTATGATTTTTTAACTATTTATTTGTATGATACAGCTGCAAATAAGTATTTGAACACCTGAGAAAATCAATGTTAATATTTGGTACAGTAGCCTTTGTTTGCAATTACAGAGGTCAAAGGTTTCCTGTAGTTTTTCAGCAGGTTTGCACTGCAGGAGGGATTTTGGCCCACTCCTCCACACAGATCTTCTCTAGATCAGTCAGGTTTCTGGCCTGTCGCTGAGAAACACGGAGTTTGAGCTCCTCCAAAGATTCTCTATTGGGTTTAGGTCTGGAGACTGGCTAGGCCACGCCAGAACCTTGATATGCTTCTTACAGAGCCACTTCTTGGTTATCCTGGCTGTGTGCTTCGGGTCATTGTCATGTTGGAAGACCCAGCCTCGACCCATCTTCAATGCTCTAACTGAGGGAAGGAGGTTGTTCCCCAAAATCTGGCAATACATGGCCCCGGTCATCCTCTCCTTAATACAGTGCAGTCGGCCTGTCCCATGTGCAGAAAAACATGTTTAGTGGAATTATGACCAAAAAGTTCTATTTTGGTCTCATCTGACCACATGACTTTCTCCCATGACTCCTCTGGATCATCCAAATGGTCATTGGCAAACTTAAGACGGGCCTTGACATGTGCTGGTTTAAGCAGGGGAACCTTCCGTGCCATGCATGATTTCAAACCATGACGTCTTAGTGTATTACCAACAGTAACCTTGGAAACGGTGGTCCCTGCTCTTTTCAGGTCATTGACCAGCTTCTCCCGTGTAGTTCTGGGCTGATTTCTCACCTTTCTTAGGATCATTGAGACCCCACGAGGCGAGGTCTTGCATGGAGCCCCAGTCCGAGGGAGATTGACAGTCATGTTTAGCTTCTTCCATTTTCTAATGATTGCTCCAACAGTGGACCTTTTTTCACCAAGCTGCTTGGCAATTTCCCCGTAGCCCTTTCCAGCCTTGTGGAGGTGAACAATTTTGTCTCTAGTGTCTTTGGACAGCTCTTTGGTCTTGGCCATGTTAGTAGTTGGATTTCTGTTGGATTTGTATGGGGTGGACAGGTGTCTTTATGCAGCTAACGACCTCAAACAGGTGCATCTAATTTAGGATAATAAATGGAGTGGAGGTGGACATTTTAAAGGCAGACTAACAGGTCTTTGAGGGTCAGAATTCTAGCTGATAGACAGGTGTTCAAATACTTATTTGCAGCTGTATCATACAAATAAATAGTTAAAAAATCATATATTGTGATTTCTGGATTTTTTTTTTACATTATGTCTCTCACAGTGGACATGCACCTACGATGACAATTTCAGACCCTCCATGATTTCCAAGTGGGAGAACTTGCAAAATAGCAGGGTGTTCAAATACTTATTTTCCTCACTGTATATATATATATATAACGGCCCGGTCCTGCAGATTTGTGTTATACAACATTAGGAAGATTAGACCCTTCCTATCAGAGCAGGCCACACAACTCCTGGTCCAAGCTCTTGTCCTCTCCAAACTGGACTATTGTAATGCTCTCTTAGCGGGCCTTCCAGCATGCACTATCAAACCCTTGCAGCCAATCCAGAATGCAGCAGCGAGGGTGGTCTTCATCGAGCCGAAGAAAGCCCACATCACAATCTCTTCATCAATTTGCACTGGCTTCCAACAGCCGTTCACATCAAATTCATCTGATCGATGTTTGAAGGCAACATATGTAGCCTATCCTTCCCTGCCTTTGCTATGGCGTCTGAAAGTTGCAGTTGGTGGTCAGTTTGTGTAATTGTACGTTTTTAACACTGCCTGCAAAGTCATTGCCTGATAAAGCAGCGCAGAAACAAGTCACTGGCTAAGCTGATGGATGCAGTCATAGAATGTTATACGATATACGATAATGATCTGCGGCCGATCAATCGAACCATCCCTACTGATCGAGCTATTGTTGCACATAAAATATCAATGGTCAGTACAGTGCAAAGAATACAAAAATCTTTCGGAAACTCATGTGAGATTTGAGCATCACACAACAGAGATGGGTTAAAAAGAGAGAGAACGAGTATTGTGAAAAAATAAAGGATAATTTCTAATATTATCAGAGGTAATATGTATAATAGCACTGTAAAAGTGCTGAACACTGAAATAGGCAAAGATAGTGAGCTAACACTAATTGTATAAATATGTTACAATTTTAATGTAAATGCACATTGTTCTAAAAGAGCAGCTACGATTGTTATGCTGATAATAGATTAATTATAGCAATATTTCATAATAAGCTGCTCTGTCTCTGACTTGAACAAAAACGTTGAGCTTGAAAAATGTTTTTGCACAAGTACACTCGCTAAATGAAGGCAGATTGTATGAAATGGATAAAAAAAACATTGGTTATAAATGTTGGTTATATTGATTATAGTAAATTATAGCCAATTCAAACACCCCTGAAATAAAATAACAAAAAAAAAAAAAACACTTTCGGTTACACATCATTTTAAGGTGCCCTTTTTTACAGTGCTATTATACATTTATGTATTGAGTAATGTTAATTAACATCATGCCCATAGTATATAGCCAGCAGCCATATCACCCTGTAGCCTAAGACTGGTTTCCCACTGAAGCTAAGCAGGGCTGAGCCTGGTCAGTTCCTGGATGGGAGACCAACTGGGAAAACTAGGATGCTGCTGGAGGAGGTGTTAGTGAGGCCAGCAGGGGGCGCTCATACTGTGGTCTGTGTGGGTCCTAACACCCAAGTATAGTGATGGGGACACTATACTGTAACAAGCACCGTCCTTCAGATGAGACGTTAAACCGAGATCCTGACTCTCTGTGGTCATTAAAAATCCCAGGATGTCCTTCGATAAAGATTAGGGGTGTAACCCCGGCATCCTGGCCAAAGTTGCCCATTGGCCTCTGTTCATCATGGCCTCCTAATCATCCCCATATATGTACATACGATTGGCTTCATCACTCTGTCTCCTCTCCACCAATCAGCTGGTGTGTGTGGTGGGTGTTCTGGCACAATATGGCTGCCGTCGCATCTTCCAGGTGGATGCTGCACATTGGTGGTGTTTGAGGAGATTCCCCCCTTCTATGTAAAGCACTTTGAGTGCCTAGAAAAGCGCTATATAAATGTAACAAATTATATTTATTATTATATACTTAAGTTTAGGGTTAGTTACTTGTAGTTATGCATAATGTACTGTTATTACTAAGTAAGATACGTAACAAGGACATTGTAAAATAAAGTGTTACCAAATGTTCAAACTCAACCTCAAAAATCTGAATATGCAAAAAAGTTATTTTATGGATGCAATGAAAAAAGAGAGAGGCAAAGTCGCACACAACCTGCCTAAAACCGGAAAGGAAAAAAATAATTAAATGTCTGGCAGTAAGAGTGAAACTGCACATGGATTCATAACAGAAGCAATTAGTTTAATAGCCAAGTGCTTAATAATTCATTTTCTATGAGCGCATATGCATATGACAGATACCTGTACCATCAAATCAGCAAGGAAGCAGCCCTTCTGCGGCACATGGCAGAAAATGAGCCTTTCCATCTTTCAAAATGAAGGTTAAAATGCACTAAAAAGCTCCAGCAGCAGTAAGTGCTGGTCCTTCAGCCAATTATTCTGATTTAGAGGTTTCAATCAAACGGCTCTCAATGATGATTTGAACTATTTTGAAGGTAGATTGCCTATAAATGGCCATCCTTCGAAGGTTACATCTGAAGCGAGTTTGTGTATGGAAGAGCAGCTCGAAGTCTGTGAATTCTTTTGAACAAAGTTGGAACGTGTTTTGAGTGGCTCTTTTTCGAAGGACTCCTTATAAAGGTATAGAACTGTGACATTCAAGGGCTCTTCACACTATATATGTTATCAATGTTTCTGGTCACCCTCAATTCCTCTAGTCTCCTCAAATACAGCAGGCTATCAGAATGAAAAGTGTCGACTGCATTATGAAGCAAAGTTACTTCACTGCAAAGTTTGAATGACCATTTTATAGTGTGGACAAAACATTTTTTAAACCCAATTTTGGGTCAAATATGGACAAACCCAACCATTGGGTTAAAAATATAAATAGAAATGTAACCCAACGACCCAGACATAAATTGAAACAACCCAGCATTTTTTTAGAGTGTAGTAATATTTATCACAAAAAAAAAAAAGATAAACTTGTTTTTCTACCCAAACGCTGTGTTGAGCCTGTTGGGTAATTTTTTTCCATGGTGGTGGGTACACTCTAAAAAATTCTGGGTTAAAAACAACCCAAGTTGGGTTGAAAATGGAGTAATTGGGTTGTTTTAACCCAGTGGTTGGGTTAACTGTTTGCTTAAAACAACCCATGTTGGGTTGGAAATGGACAAACCCAGTGATTGTGAAATGTTTACACAAAGTTCTGGGCAGTTTTATTTAACCCAACTATTGTTTAAAAATTATTATATGGCTGGCTTAAAATGAACCCAAAATTAAAAATCAGACACATAATTACCAGGCAACAATAATAATCAAAAGGTGAACATTTACTAAAAAGCTATTTAATAAATATTTATTGTTTAATTATTATTCATTAAACTTATTAATAATGTTAATTTATTTAAAACAACCCATTCACTGGGTTAAAACAACCCAACCGCTGAGATAAAACAACCCATTCACTGGGCTAAAACAACCCAACCGCTGGGTTAAAACAACCCATTCACTGGGCTAAAACAACCCAACCGCTGGGTTAAAACAACCCATTCACTGGGCTAAAACAACCCAACCGCTGGGTTAAAACAACCCATTCACTGGGCTAAAACAACCCAACCGCTGGGTTAAAACAACCCATTCACTGGGCTAAAACAACCCAACCGCTGGGTTAAAACAACCCATTCACTGGGCTAAAACAACCCAACCGCTGGGTTAAAACAACCCATTCACTGGGCTAAAACAACCCAACCGCTGGGTTAAAACAACCCATTCGCTGGGTTAAAACAATCCACTCACTGGGTTAAAACAACCCAACAACTGGGTTAAAACAACCCATTAACTGGGTTAAAACAACCCAATCGCTGGGTTAAAACAACCGAATTGCTGGGTTAAAACAACCCAACCGCTGGGTTAAAACAACCTTATTGCTTTTAACCCAGCATTTTTACAGTGTTTTTGTGTTACCCAGCCGTTGGGTTAGTGGCTGGGTCAATCTCACTGACAGTTTAAACAATATACCCCACCCATTTGGCCATAGTGCTTTTAGTCGGCTCGTTTTGGGTTAATTTTAAGTCAGCAATACAGTCATTTTAATCAGTTATTGAGTTAAAAAAAATTATCCAGCATGTTGGGTCAAACATTTAACCCAACCAGCTGGGTAAAAACAATCCAGAGCTGGGTTTGTCCAATTATGACCGTCGCCAAACAACCAAAATTGGGTGTTTTTTAACCCAGCATTTTTTTGAGTGATCGTTCACCCAAAACAAAGGATATTTTAAACCAGTGGTCTCCAACCTGGTAGCCCACGTGGAGATAAATTGGTCCAACTTGCCATTAGAGATCCACTGTAAATTGAGACTGCGACTAAATAGTATCATGTATCACTTGTGACCTTTTTTGTGCCTATGCGACTAACATTTTGCACTGGTGCCATTACAAAGTTATCCATCTCTCTATGATTAAGCGCCGTCATTTGTGTTGCGCATGAGAAACATCAAATGGCAAACGCTTCAAAAGCGGAACGAAATTCTCTCGAAGTGCGCAGCGCGGACCATTTATCAGCTCGGGCCAATAAACAGTGAGCATTTAAATTGAATGCTGTTATATTAATGTAGTCATGTATAAATGTATTACATGTTTTTGTTTAAAAGCTATGGCATTTTTTTATGGCAGCGCTATTTTCTCAGTTATATATGATATTTACACTAAGTGCAAATAACTGTAGATACTATTTACTAAGTGAAAATACTGATATATTCTGTTTACACCATGTAAAAGTAGAAGGTCTTTGCAATATGTGTAAATAGTGTTACATGCTATACTTTATTTTGACAGATACATACTATTTGCATGCCGCCTGGACAATAAAAGCCCTCCCTACACCGACCCCTAACCCTACCCAATAAATGCTTTTATTATTATTAAACATTTCGTGAGGAACTTTATTTCCACTTTTAGAACATTTTCTTCATTTTTATTGAAAGTAAATGCATTTCTGATGTGATATGTGAAGGGAAAAGAGAGAAGAGCGAGCTCTGCAAAAGGCGGATTCGAACCCGGGTCGATCGTGTCAAAACTAAGATCCTTAAGCCTTACGCTTTACTGACTGCACCACTGAAGATGTTGAAATGGCCCAACCAGGCATTGTTAGGTGGAGCTAGTATAGTATAGCACTTGCCAACAAGCAGAGGTGGGTAGTAACGAATTCAGTTCAGTCTATGATTTTACTCCAAGATGTCAAAAAGAATAGTTTCATAATGTGCGTGCTGTGCACCAAAATGAACTGACATCTCAGCATACATGAATTCCACCCTGAAAAGAACATGTAGTGGTAAGTGTCACGATGATATGACGCCGATATTTGAACACTAGTAATGGTCATTTGGTAACTATGGGCACTTTTCCCTTATTGTAATACTATTTCACACACTGTCCGAGTGTTTTCCTCATATGCGCTCTTGTGCAAGCAATGACAAATCGTTTGAATCCTCCAAACAACACACGTCCACGAACAAACGTTCACATCTGCACATTTACATATCATTTTTCACAAAACGAAACAAATTGAATAGCCTAATGTGACGTCTTGCATTTATACACAAATCCAGACAGACACCTGTCTGAAGTGTAAAAAATAAATGTATTCCTACCTAAAGAATGCATATACTTATAAAATATAAGAAAAAAATATGTTTTAAAAACAGCTCTGGTTAACTCAGCACACAATTAATTTGCACTGTAAATTTGGAGAGGTGGGTAACACTTTACAATAAGGTTCATTAGTTAACATTAATTAACTACATTAGTTAACATGAACTAATAATGAACTGCACTTATAAAGTATTTATTTATCTTTGTTAATGTTAATTTCAAAATGTACTAATGTATTATTAAAATCTTGTTTAAATTAGTTAATGCACTGTGAACTAACATGAACAAACCATGAACAGCTGTATGAACTAACGTTAACAAAGATGAACTAATGCTGAACAGAGGTGTTGTTCATGGTCGTTCATGTTAACTAATGCATTAACTAATGTTAACTAATACAGCCTTATTGTAAAGTGTTACCGAGAGGTGTGTAAAAGCTCTCCAAGTAGTCTTAAATTCAGGGTTTTCGCTTCTTATCAATCAGATCAAAAGTAACTAGTAACTAACTACTTGAGTAGTTTTTTCATCGAATACTTTCTTACTCTTACTCAAGTAAATATTATGATTGTTACTTTTACTTTTACTTGAGTAAATATTTCTGTAAGTACTTGTACTTTTACTTGAGTACAGATTTTGGCTACTCTACCCACCTCTGCCAACAAGGCACGATATTTGCACTTGGTGTAAATAGACACTCTGATAATTTTATCCCTTGTGGTAGCCCTCGCTCACAAAAAAGTGAGAAAAATGTTTAAAAAAAAGTTTTATAAACATATTTTGTCTTTAAACTACCATTCACACATCTTTATGTGCTAGATTTGTCCAGTGAATGGGTTGTTTTAATCCAGCAAATGGGTTGTTTTAACCCAAGGAATGGGTTGTTTTAACCCAAGGAATGGGTTATTTTAACCCAGCGAATGGGTTGTTTTGCGAATGGGTTGTTTTAATCCAGCGAATGGGTTGTTTTAATCCAGCAAATGGGTTGTTTTAACCCAAGGAATGGGTTGTTTTAACCCAGTGAATGGGTTGTTTTAACCCAGCGAATGGGTTGTTTTGCGAATGGGTTGTTTTAATCCAGCGAATGGGTTGTTTTAATCCAGCAAATGGGTTGTTTTAACCCAAGGAATGGGTTGTTTTAATCCAGCGAATGGGTTGTTTTAACCCAGTGAATGGGTTGTTTTAATCCAGCGAATGGGTTGTTTTAACCCAGCGAATGGGTTGTTTTGCGAATGGGTTGTTTTAATCCAGCGAATGGGTTGTTTTGCGAATGGGTTGTTTTAATCCAGCGAATGGGTTGTTTTAACCCAGTGAATGGGTTGTTTTAATCCAGCGAATGGGTTGTTTTAACCCAGCGAATGGGTTGTTTTGCGAATGGGTTGTTTTAATCCAGCGAATGGGTTGTTTTAACCCAGCGAATGGGTTGTTTTGCGAATGGGTTGTTTTAACCCAGTGAATGGGTTGTTTTAACCCAGCGAATGGGTTGTTTTGCAAATGGGTTGTTTTAATCCAGCGAATGGGTTGTTTTAACCCAGTGAATGGGTTGTTTTAATCCAGCGAATGGGTTGTTTTAACCCAGTGAATGGGTTGTTTTAACCCAGTGAATGGGTTGTTTTAACCCAAGGAATGGGTTGTTTTAACCCAGCGAATGGGTGTTTTAACCCAGTGAATGGGTTGTTTTAACCCAAGGAATGGGTTGTTTTAATCCAGCAAATGGGTTGTTTTAACCCAAGGAATGGGTTGTTTTAACCCAAGGAATGGGTTGTTTTAATCCAGCTAATGGGTTGTTTTAATCCAGCGAATGGGTTGTTTTAATCCAGCGAATGGGTTGTTTTAACCCAGTGAATGGGTTGTTTTAACCCAAGGAATGGGTTGTTTTAACCCAGCGAATGGGTGTTTTAACCCAGTGAATGGGTTGTTTTAACCCAAGGAATGGGTTGTTTTAATCCAGCAAATGGGTTGTTTTAACCCAAGGAATGGGTTGTTTTAACCCAAGGAATGGGTTGTTTTAACCCAGCGAATGGGTTGTTTTAATCCAGTGAATGGGTTGTTCCCTACAAAATTCCCTATAACTTTATGTGATTAGAAAGGTTCAATATGAGGAAACATGAAGCAAACAAACAATACACAATTAAACTGCCGTTGACTTGCTCTTTTCACTGAACAGTCCTACAGTCGCTTTAAGGAGCGTTGCGATTAATACAGCATGCACACATCGCATGAGGGAATCAGAGCCATAGTTCAGACAATGTACACAATTTAGCAGCACTTTGATCACAAGCATACGATTCATTTATTCCAAGTCTTCATTTCCATTACAAAGACCGCCTGATGTCCTTATATTTAACATTCAGAAGGAAGCATCGGTGTTTGTCGATTGTGTGGATTCTGCTGACGCGTGGGATTATTTGATAACGCTGGCACGCTGCCTTCTCTTTCTCACAACCTGATGGCGAGATTGAGGCTCTTTTTCTTGCTAATGTCTGAACTCTGGTGATTAATAGATGCTTTCATTAGAATGCTTCTCGCGAAAGGGCCATTTTCTGATTTCAAGGTTCAACGCGTGGGCACGGGGAAAGAGATATTGTTGTTCGGATGAATATTTCCCGGTGTTACACAATTCCGAGGGAAGCAATTCCGCCTATGGACCTTGAGAAGATTTATCATGTTACACTCCCACAGAGACATATGGACAAGAGTAGAGAGAGAGAGAGAATAGGGCTGATAAACTCTGAACACTATGAAATGACAGAGCTATTTTGTCCTCTATTAGTTGTATGTGTGTGTGGGAGAGAGAGAGAGCAAACGAGGAATATTTATAGCATATGAATACAAGAGAGGCTTGGCTAGCTTTTATTAAGTCGTGAGCAAAACGTATATTTCTGAAGCAGCCCGTGAGAGAGGAGAGCCGGCCAGAGAATCAGAGCTGATAACCTTGTGGTTTAATCAAAAGCTGGTTGTGGGCCGAGATTGAGCTGGCATCGGGCCCGAGCTGCCGAACGCTCTCTCACTGACTCAGTGTGTGCGGAAAGACAAGAGTCTTCTATTGGCCAGCTCTCCATCTCGCTCGACACAGAGCGAAGCGCCTGATAACTGTCTGCGGTCACGCCAGGACCTGCGAGATACGCCAGACATCGCACACCTCTTCGTTTATTTAAATTCAGTGATGAATTACCCATCCTCATAGTGCTGGAGACGTGCATGCTGTGATGCTTAATAAGCACTGTAATTACTCTCCAACCTATGATTTTTTTCTGTTTAATCGCATACCCATGTTGCTTTTCATATGACACTAATGCGTGGATTATCCGAGATCGCATTGGTAAATGAAAAAGGTAAGCAGGATCTATTCACAGCTAGCCTGGATGCCAGCCGAACTTAGCCCCGCCCACAACATTTTAACTCGGGCAGTTCGGTCTGGACTTGATCCGTAGAGGAGTAATTATGCCTGAACAGAAACTGTTCGGACCAATGAAATTGTCAGGGCGGGCTTTAGACGATGATGGACAGATGATCAACAGTAACGTAATCATCCATGTCACCAAAGAGCGCTTGGGTTGAATTCGATTACTAAACGGAGAACTTGTTCGTATATGCGTTCACCTTTACTATTTCTCTCAGAAATGATGATGGTGTTGGTAAGTACTCTGTGTATCCTTAAATTCTTTTTTTACAACACTGGCAAAGATCGTTTACACTCATCTTTTTCTTCTAACGTGACTTATTCCAGCGTGCACACAGACAGGGTTGCCAAGTTTTTACAACAAAACCCACCCAATCCCGATTGCTACTCAAAACTAGCCAAAAACAAGCCCAATAGCTTTCCGGGGGGGTTCTCCCGGAAAATAAAGGCATTGGGGGGTAAAATATGTGTTATTTTGGCAGGGCTGCCTGCTAAAATTCGCATTCCTGGGTCTGTATATCACATAATTGGGGTAACTTCAACCCTTGGCAACACAGTGCAGTTGAGTTCTGTTGACATTTGACAACTAACGTTATGCGTCGCTCCGTTGCTCTGATCCAATTGAGGTCTTTCCTGGTTCGGTTGAAACACACCCCATAATCACAGCCCAACGGAGCAGATCAGACTCAAATTCTGACTAGAACTGAGTATGACGACGTCAGGCTAATTCACAGCAGTATCTTTACAAATTAAAAATCAACTAAAGCCGGGTGCACACTGTGCGATTTTGGCCGTCTGAAACAAATTTTGAAATCCTAAAAGATTTCTCTGATCCTAGGCTAAAATCTGAAGTCTTTGATCCTTAGTTTGACATGTGCACTTACAACCGATTAATGACCGTTGCGATCAAATTTCACCTCGGACAAAATTCTGGCAGTGTCAGAAGAATTGAGGCTCAATCCTGCTGTGTGACTTCTCCTAGGACGACCGTCAAATCAAGAACCAATAGGAGCGCAGAACCTGATGAAGCATTTCGTGCGACAACATCAAATCACAACAGAGAACATGTGGAAAAGAGTCAGGCGAATGAAAAATGCCAGCGCTTGTTTTTGTTGTTTGCTGAACGCTACCATTGTGTCTGTGAATGCGGCTCACGTTACCGAACGTGTCACGGATTGATGACGTCAAACTCAGTCCGTACGAGACTCTTGCTTGCGTCCGTTTTTCGCGTCTGACTGTCGTACAGTCTGACATAATGACAACTGAGATCCTACTGTGTGACATGTATTACATCAGGGATCATGTTCGTACAGTCTGACAAGCAACATTCGCAGAGGATTTAGAAAAATCATACAGTGTGCAGGACCCTTAAGGTTCTCAGGAGATTCTGGGATCAAACACATGAACAGAACAACCAACTAAAAGCGACGAGATCAGACAAAGAACTTAACAAACACATGGCTATAAATACAGGAAGAATAATGAACTGAGAAATTGAACTTTTGAAATATAAGAGGTCATCATATCATAAGAATATCCTGTAAGTTTCAGAACTGAAAACTTCCTTGTTAGTCCAAAAACAGCTTTTATTGTATCCAAGCTCAGAGAACGACTCATTGAGACCGCCTCAGAAGAAGATCAATGCCTATTTCATCATCGCATCTTTGGCCCCGCCCACTGGAGTGTTAGTGAGATGACGAGGAGAGAAGAGCGAGCTAGACTAAAAATAACATCACCTTCCAAAGGATCCTAACGCTAGAAATGTGCTTATTTATTTTCAACAATGTGAATGTCTGAGCAGTATTTATTTGTGTTCGGTTAATTTCACTGTGGATTCTTTGGGAAATCAGTCGCAATTTCGGCGCAGGCTTTGCAAACAGACTTTTGCGATATGGACTCGACAGTAAAGCCACAACATGTGAGTGACCGTGTTAATTCTAACGCCTGATCTGAGACCAGTGATTTCTGATGTGATTAAATTATATATAGAAAGCGATCAAAGAACACTGAAGCCTCACAGCAGCCAATCACAGCAGTGGGCGTTTACACTGAAGTCTCACAGCGGCCAATCACAGCAGTGGGCGTTTACACTGAAGTCCCACAGCAGACACGCCCCTTCAAACAGAGCATTCAAATCAGAGGCTAAAATCGGGGTAGGAAAAAAATTTGTATTTCTAATTATGACCATTTTTGATGTAAAAACATACTGACATTGTAAGTGCCGCACAGGAAACATTATGAAACAATAAAACAATGCAGTTCATGACCCCTTTAAGTTCCAGATTCTACTCGACTTCGTTCTTGTGTATCAGCAGCTCTGGCACATCCACTGTTTATTTGTCCTGCAATGTCACTCTCTACTGCGCTGTGTCATGCCGTTTTTTCATTATTTACTCTTTGTGCGGCGTGAGCTCGATTGTCCCGCAGCCACCGTCTTATCTAGCTCTCAAACATTTGACTTTCATTGGGTGGCTTTCTGCAGGATCACAGCAGCAGGAAATGAATTTAGATCCAGCTTCCTGTCTATGACAGCTCATCAGCGCTCGCCGGTCTCTCTCGCTCTGGTGTTTGTAAGTCTGCATACCTGGAACTGTCTCAGAACAATCTGCAGCAATAAACAACGATAGCCTGTGTGTGTGTGTGGGACTGATCGTGAGACATCAGAGTAACTGTGTTTATCATCTCAGATAAGACTATGAGTTCCAAGGGTCAGATTCAAAGAAAATATAAATAAAATATACATTTGTGTCAGCTCTACATCTTGAAGATTTTACTAGGATTAACTAACAGCCAAAAAACTATTTTATTTATTATAAATATTAGTTTATTAAGACAGATTATGTTATTTAATGCTTAAGTCACAATCTACAGTAAACCAAGAAGCAGACAGAGGATAGATTCATAAATACCACAAAATATTAATGACTCTTCATGTCCAATCAATTGCTTACATTTGGGTCTGTAATACATTTTAATGTTTTTGTCTCTTTTGCTCACACGGGCTGCCTTTATTCAGCAAAATATAGTAAAAACAGTAATATTCTGAAATATTATTACAATTTAAAATAACAGTTTTCAATGAGAATATATTATAAACTGTAATTTATTCCTGGGATCAAAGCTGAATTTTGTTCTGCAGACGTTATGGGAATGTAATGTAGAGACCTAAAGTGAACGTCCTATAGTAATGGTCCGCTAAACATTCCCAGAACGTCCTCAATGTTTAATGAAAGTCCACCAAATAATGTCCCCTAACCCTTTAAAAGAACTCCACATCGTGACCACCCCAGAATGTTCTGGGAGCGTTACCAGGCGACGCCCTTGACACCAGCGGGGACGTTCTGGGAACATCAAATTTCCAAACAAAATATGGTCCCCTAAATGATCTGAGATCGTCCTGAATGTTCCATGAAGGTCCGCCAAATAACGTCCCCCAATCCTTTAAAGAATTCCACATCATGACTGTCCCGAAATGTTCTGGGAATATACTAGGTGACGTCCTTGACACCAGAAGGACATTCTGAGAACGTTCTGGGAACATCAAATTTCTCCAAAAAATATGGTCTCCCGCCAAATAACGTCCCCCAACCATTTAAAGAATTCCACATCATGACCATCCCGAAATGCTCTGGGAATATACTAGGTGACGTCCTTGACACCAGAAGGACGTTCTGAGAACATAACATTTCCAAATAAAATATGGTCCCCTAAAGGCTCTGAGATCGTCCTGAATGTTCCATGAAGGTCTGCCAAATAACGTCCCCCAACCCTTTAAAGAACTCCACATCATGACCGTCCCAAAATGTTCTGGGAATATACTAGGTGACGTCCTTGACACCAGAAGGACGTACTGAGAACGTTCTGGGAACATAACATTTACAAATAAAATATGGTCCCCTAAATTATCTGAGATCGTCCTGAATGTTCCATGAAGGTCCGCCATATAACGTCCCCCAACCCTTTAAAGAACTCCGCATCATGACTATCCCGAAATGTTCTGGGAATATACTAGGTGACGTCCTTGACACCAGAAGGACGTTCTGGGAACATCAAATTTCCCCAAAAAATATGGTCCCCTAAATGTTCTGAGAGCGTCCTCAAAATTTCATGAAGGTCCGTCAAATAACGTCTCCCAACCCTTTAAAGAACTCCACATCATGACCATCCCGAAATGCTCTGGGAATATACTAGGTGACGTCCTTGACACCAGAAGGACGTACTGAGAACGTTCTGGGAACATAACATTTCCAAATAAAATATGGTCCCCTAAATTATCTGAGATCGTCCTGAATGTTCCATGAAGGTCCGCCAAATAACGTCCCCCAACCCTTTAAAGAACTCCACATCATGACCGTCCCGAAATGTTCTGGGAATATACTAGGTGACGTCCTTGACACCAGAAGGACGTACTGAGAACGTTCTGGGAACATAACATTTCCAAATAAAATATGGTCCCCTAAATTATCTGAGATCGTCCTGAATGTTCCATGAAGGTCCGCCAAATAACGTCCCCCAACCCTTTAAAGAACTCCACATCATGACCGTCCCGAAATGTTCTGGGAATATACTAGGTGACGTCCTTGACACCAGAAGGACGTTCTGAGAACGTTCTGGGAACATCAAATTTCCCTAAAAAATATGGTCTCCCGCCAAATAACATCCCCCAACCCTTTAAAGAACTCCACATCATGACCATCCCGAAATGCTCTGGGAATATACTAGGTCAGGGGTTTTCAAACTTTATGATGCCAAGGACCCCCAAATATGATGAACCTTAATGAGGGACCCCCTTCCTAAATTCCATCTATATGGATTTGTATGTATGAAAAAAAACAGTAGATAAACAGTAAGTGTGACATTATAAACACAACATATTGTTTCCAAACTTAAATTGGCTATACTTAATGTTTGATGTATAAACCTGAAGAAGAACATGTTCGATTAAGAATTATCTGTATGTGCAACTTTCACAATAAATGTATGTAAGCAGCGTACGTACTGCGTTAAGAATACTGCCTTACAACCCCAGTGAGCAAGAAAAGAGAAACATTTAGAAATTAAACAGAATGTTCGGTAGACTTTATCCGTTTTTGCTTTGTCTTTTTACTCTCTGAAATTTTCTGGGGACCCCTTAGAACCTTCTGGAGGACCCCTGGGGGTCCCCGGACCCCAGTTTGAAAACCCCTGTACTAGGTGACGTCCTTGACACCAGAAGGACGTTCTGAGAACATAACATTTCCAAATAAAATATGGTCCCCTAAAGGCTCTGAGAGCGTCCTGAATGTTCCATGAAGGTCTGCCAAATAACGTCCCCCAACCCTTTAAAGAACTCCACATCATGACCGTCCCGAAATGTTCTGGGAATATATTAGGTGACGTCCTTGACACCAGAAAGACGTTTTGAGAATGTTCTGGGAACATCAAATTTCCAAATAAAATATGGTCTCCTAAATTATCTGAGATCGTCCTGAATGTTCCATGAAGGTCCGCCATATAACGTCCCCCAACCCTTTAAAGAACTCCACATCATGACCGTCCCGAAATGTTCTGGGAATATACTAGGTGACGTCCTTGACACCAGAAGGACGTTCTGGGAACATAACATTTCCAAATAAAATATGGTCCCCTAAAGGCTCTGAGAGCGTCCTGAATGTTCCATGAAGGTCCGCCAAATAACGTCCCCCAACCCTTTAAAGAACTCCACATCATGACCGTCCCGAAATGTTCTAGGAATATACTAGGTGATGTCCTTGACACCAGACATACGTTTTGAGAATGTTCTGGGAACATCAAATTTCCAAATAAAATATGGTCCCCTAAAGGCTCTGAGAGCGTCCCCAAAATTTCATGAAGGTCCGCCAAATAACGTCTCCCAACCCTTTAAAGAACTCCACATCATGACCGTCTTGAAATGATATGGGAATATACTAGGTGATGTCCTTGACACCAGAAGGACGTACTGAGAACGTTCTGGGAACATCAAATTTCCAAATAAAATATGGTCCCCTAAATGTTCTGAGAACGTCCTAAATGTTCCATGATGGTCCGCCAAATATTGTCCCCCAACCCTATAAAAACCTCCACATCATGACCGTCCCGAAATGTTCTGGGAGCGTTACTAGGGGACGTCCTTGACACCAGAAGGACGTTCTGAGAACATCAACTTTCCAAATAAAATATTGTCCCCTAAACGTTCCCAGAACTTCCAGAATGCCCAATAATGTCCCCCACTCTTTAAAGAACTCCACATCCTGACCTTCTCAGATCGTTATAGGAACGTTACTAGGAGACGTCCTTGACACCAGTTACACCAGTAAACATTTCTAACAGGGTAGATGTTTTATAATATAATGCAGACATTTATTGGTATTAATTAGTGTCTAACTGCTGGTGCTTGGCCTGAAATGTTTGAGAAGCACCGGTTTAATGGTTTGCTAGAGCATGTTGTGATCTGTCATAAGGGCCCTCCAGATTCCACAGCTTACTGCTCACAATATGCAAAGATAAAATATACCATTTCAATGCTGATTAATACGTAACTTGAATACCACACTTGTCCTTTTCCTCTTTAATAACTATAATATAGTGCACACGCAAGTGCAAGCTGTAAACAAGTTGAATGCACTGAGAGAATCCGAGTAAATGAATTGCCTCAAAGCAAATAAATTATCTTGCAGAATGTTAATAGGTTTCCATTGTGGTGAAGAATAAAAACTGTAGTTAGATCAGAAACGAGCTGTTATTACACAAAACAGCTCTGTAAGTAGTTTGACTATATTAACCCTGCGGTTTCATGTTTATCCACAACTTTTTAAGGCCTCTAAATGGCCTCTGTATGATCAAAACTTTACTGAAAAAACTGTTTTTGTTCACAATCTGCCACATGCATTCTGGCGTCTGACTGATATAAATATCAGAATCTTCACCAAATTGCCATATTCTCACTACATCATGGCCTATAAGCCATAAACGCCTGATGTATCAGAATTGATGCTCAACAAAAAAGCAAACCTTTTTTAATTTTTTTTTTTTCTAAAGTTTCAATAAACTGTTCCATTCCAATATAATATATGTATATATACATACATACAGGTGCTGGTCATATAATTAGAATATCATCAAAAAGTTGATTTATTTCACGAATTCCATTCAAAAAGTGAAACTTGTATATTATATTCATTCATTACACACAGACGGATACATTGTTAATGTTTATTTCTTTTAATTTTGATGATTATAACAAACAACTAAGGAAAATCCCAAATTCAGTATCTCATAAAATTAGAATATTACTTCAGACCAATACAAATAAAGGATTTTTAGCAATCTTGGCCAACTGAAAAGTATGAACATGAAGAGTATGAGCATGTACAGCACTCAATACTTAGTTGCGGCAGCAATTACTGCAGCGATGCGGCGTGGCATGGAGTCGATCAGTCTGTGGCACTGCTCAGGTGTTATGAGAGCCCAGCTCTGATAGTGGCCTTCAGCTCTTCTGCATTGTTGGGTCTGGCATATCGCATCTTCCTCTTCACAATACCCCATAGATTTTCTATGGAGTTAAGGTCAGGCGAGTTTGCTGGCCAATTAAGAACAGGGATACCATGGTCCTTAAACCAGGCACTGGTTGCTTGGCACTGTGTGCAGGTGCCCAGTCCTGTTGGAAAATGAAATCTGCATCTCCATAAAGTTGGTCAGCAGTAGGAAGCATGAAGTGCTCTAAAACTTCCTGGTATGCGGCTGCATTGACCTTGGACCGCAGAAAACACAGTGGAGCAACACCAGCAGATGACATGGCACCCCAAACCATCACTGACTGTGGAAACTTTACACTGGACCTCAAGCAACGTGGATTGTGTGCCTCTCCTCTCTTCCTCCAGACTCTGGGACCCTGATTTCCAAAGGAAATGCAACATTTACTTTCATCAGAGAACATAACTTTGGACCACTTTTTTTCATTTTTGTCTTTAGCCCAGGCGAGACGCTTCTGACGCTTCTGTTGTTCAAGAGTGGCGACAGCTGAAACCCATGTCTTGCATGCGTCTGTGTGTAGTGGTTCTTGAAGCACTGACTCCAGCTCCAGTCCACTCTTTGTGAATCTCCTCCACATTTTTGAATGGGTTTTGTTTCACAATCCTCTCCAGGGTGTGGTTATCCCTATTGCTTGTACACTTTTTTTCTACCACACCTTTTCCTTCCCTTCGCCTCTCTATTAATGTGCTTGGACACAGAGCTCTGTGAACAGCCAGCCTCTTTTGCAATGACCTTTTGAGTCTTGCCCTCCTTGTGTAAGGTGTCAAATGTCGTCTTCTGGACAACTGTCAAGTCAGCAGTCTTCCCCATGATTGTGTAGCCTACAGAACTAGAATGAGAGACCATTTAAAGGCCTTTGCAGGTGTTTTGAGTTCATCAGCTGATTAGAGTGTCTTCAATATTGAACCTTTTCACAAGATTCTAATTTTCTGAGATACTGAATTTGGGATTTTCCTTAGTTGTCTGTTATAATCATCAAATTAAAAGAACTTTTGAAATATATCAGTTTGTGTGTAATGAATGAATATAATATACACATTTCACTTTTGAATGGAATTTGTGAAATAAATCAACTTTTTGATGATATTCTAATTATATGACCAGCACCTGTATATATATATATATATATATAAATTTTTTTTTTTTTTTTTCCTGGCTATTATGTTATATATCAAGCTTTAATTGGTTAATGTATGACTGAAATTACATTTGTAGAAACAAAAATGAAATTTGAAAATTGAAAGGTAAATTAAAATAAGAAGCGTATACTATTTACAGCAAAACAATATCAGCAACTTAGTTTAACCTCATCCTTCCCTTGGGTCATTTTGACCCGAAACAACTTTAAAAAAAAAAAATTTATTTAGTGTTCATCAGAGTGGTCCAAGACCCTTGAACTTTTGTCGCACTTAAACAACAAATAAAATAAATAAACATATTTTAAAAAGCCTGGATTTGTGGTTGAAATATAAAAGATGACCCCCTTAGGAATGAATGGAATGTGAGGAATGCTTCAGTATACATAGAAAAACCATAGAAAAATGCTCAAAATTCAAATTAAAAATGCTAAAACTTTACCCAAAAATATTTCATAATGTCTACATGTGTATTTGAATAATGTGCTTAAAGTATTATTTAACCAATAAATAATAAATAAATAATAATTTAAGCACATTATTCAGATACACATGTAGACATTATGAAATATTTTCTACTAAAGTTTTAGCATTTTTAATTTGAATTTTGAGCATTTTTAGGTTTTGTTCTATTTTCTATGGTTTTTCTTTTTTCTTTTGAGCATTTTTAGGTTGTTTCTATTTTTTTATTTCACATTTAAATTACTAGCTTTAAAGGTAAAATAAAATAAAACAAAATATATATATAAAAAAATCTCCAAAAATAGAAGAAAAAAAATCTTCTGGGCCAAAAAAAAAGAAGAAGAAGAATTTTAGGCCTTGTGCTCATTTTGACCCGCGAGGGAATTATTTGTTTTAAAGTGCAAGCGAGGGATGAGGGTTATAGAGATAATACCTCTACTCGTTGTAAATTATATCAGTCCCCGTGATTTCGATAATAACTTTGGTAACATTTTAGTTTGAGGAACACATTCACTATTAACTACGACTTTTGCCTCAATAAACAAACAAAAAAAAAGACTGCTTATTAATAGTTAATAAGGTAGTTGTTATGTTTAGGTATTGGGTAGATTAAGGGAAGTTAATCAGGCAGAATAAGACATTAATTAATAAGTTAATAAGTACTAATAAACATCTTAGTAATATGCAAGCTAATACGCAACTATTTAATAGCGAGAATTGAACTCTAAAATAAAGTGTTACCATAACTTTCCCCACCGATGAGCGTCATGGGTAAGATTGAGTGTTTAGTGTTCTGAGGTGTGGGGTGTAGATGTAGGATACTTTAAGTCTGTTCAACTCACAAAATAAGAGCATTTGCATTCTCAAACCAGAGAGTAAACATTATTTGTGTGCAAAAAGTGTTGAGAAACGACTGTGAAAACATAAGCAACGTCTTTCTTCCACAGTGCAGAGAGCATCAGGGTTCAGCATTTCCAACAGAGCAACAGAGGATTTAACAGGAAGATTCTTCTGATTCACTCATCCAGCAAACACCCACAAGAACACAATGGAATCTCACAACAAGAAGATAATGATACACAAATAACATCTCCTTACAATTATCTCAATAAAATGTTATTTCTGCATCTTCCGTATAAAAGCACAGCTTCACATCTCCATCTGTTTTGTTATGCTATATTGTTAAGACATGCCAAACAAACTAGTTATGAGAGAGAGGGAGATAGTGTTTTAATTAATAAACAGTAGAAATGTTATATGATCAATATACAAATGTGCTTATTTGATGAACAACCTTGAAAGGATGCGGAATATTAAATATTATAAGTCATAATCTTTCTGTTTCAGTGTTTCAAAAATCCTACATTTTTCTATTTATTTCCAGGTTTTAATTGGACTTTACATCCCACGGTTTCATATGCTGTGAGACTTCGGGACCTCAGTGCATGTCATTCATATATATCATTTTAAAATATGCACCATTAAAAAAAACTGGATTTAACAGCACTTTCTTACAATAAAATATATGGTATGCCAGGTCATTTTATATCATACCCTAAAAACGTACCCATACCGCCACACCTTTTCCTAACTTTACCCTTAAACTTACCCATCCCAAACACACCTGTCCCTAACTTTACCCTTAAACTTACCCATACCACCACACCTGTCCCTAACTTTACCCTTAAACTTACCCATACCACCACACCTGTCCCTAACCCTACCCTTAAACTTACCCACACCACCACACCTGTCCCTAACTTTACCCTTAAACTTACCCATTCCACCACACCTGTCCCTAACTCTACCCTTAAACTTACCCATACCACCACACCTGTCCCTAACCCTACCCTTAAACTTACCCACACCACCACACCTGTCCCTAACCCTACCCTTAAACTTACCCATACCACCACACCTGTCCCTAACTCTACCCTTAAACTTACCCATAGCACCACACCTGTCCCTAACCCTACCCTTAAACTTACCCACACCACCACACCTGTCCCTAACCCTACCCTTAAACTTACCCATACCACCACACCTGTCCCTAACTCTACCCTTAAACTTACCCATAGCACCACACCTGTCCCTAACCCTACCCTTAAACTTACCCATACCACCACACCTGTCCCTAACCCTACCCTTAAACTTACCCATACCACCACACCTGTCCCTAACTCTACCCTTAAACTTACCCATACCGCCACACCTTTTCCTAACTTTACCCTTAAACTTACCCATCCCAAACACACCTGTCCCTAACTTTACCCTTAAACTTACCCATACCACCACACCTGTCCCTAACTTTACCCTTAAACTTACCCATACCACCACACCTGTCCCTAACCCTACCCTTAAACTTACCCACACCACCACACCTGTCCCTAACCCTACCCTTAAACTTACCCATTCCACCACACCTGTCCCTAACCCTACCCTTAAACTTACCCATACCACCACACCTGTCCCTAACCCTACCCTTAAACTTACCCACACCACCACACCTGTCCCTAACCCTACCCTTAAACTTACCCATACCACCACACCTGTCCCTAACCCTACCCTTAAACTTACCCATACCACCACACCTGTCCCTAACTCTACCCTTAAACTTACCCATAGCACCACACCTGTCCCTAACTCTACCCTTAAACTTACCCACACCACCACACCTGTCCCTAACCCTACCCTTAAACTTACCCATACCGCCACACCTGTCCTTAACTCTACCCTTAAACTTACCCACACCACCACACCTGTCCCTAACCCTACCCTTAAACTTACCAATACCGCCACACCTGTCCTTAACTCTACCCTTAAACTTACCCATACCGCCACACCTGTCCCTAACTTTACCCATAAACTTACCCATACCGCCACAACTGTCCTTAACTTTACCCTTAAACTTACCCATACCACCACACCTGTCCATAACTTTACCCATAAATTTACCCATACCGCCACACCTGTCCCTAACTCTACCCTTAAACTTACCCACACCACCACACCTGTCCCTAACCCTACCCTTAAACTTACCCATACCACCACACCTGTCCCTAACCCTACCCTTAAACTTACCCACACCACCACACCTGTCCCTAACTCTACCCTTAAACTTACCCATAGCACCACACCTGTCCCTAACTCTACCCTTAAACTTACCCACACCACCACACCTGTCCCTAACCCTACCCTTAAACTTACCCATACCACCACACCTGTCCCTAACCCTACCCTTAAACTTACCCATACCACCACACCTGTCCCTAACCCTACCCTTAAACTTACCCATACCACCACACCTGTCCCTAACTCTACCCTTAAACTTACCCACACCACCACACCTGTCCCTAACTCTACCCTTAAACTTACCCACACCACCACACCTGTCCCTAACTCTACCCTTAAACTTACCCACACCACCACACCTGTCCCTAACTCTACCCTTAAACTTACCCATACCACCACACATGTCCCTAACCCTACTCTTAAACTTACCCACACCACCACACCTGTCCCTAACTCTACGCTTAAACTGACCCACACCACCACACCTGTCCCTAACTTTACCCATAAACTTACCCATACCGCCACACCTGTCCCTAACCCTACCGTTAAACTTACCCATACCACCACAGCTGTCCCTAACTTTACCCATAAACTTACCCATACCGCCACACCTGTCCCTAACTCTACCCTTAAACTGACCCACACCACCACACCTGTCCCTAACTTTCCCCATAAACTTACCCATTCCACCACACCTGTCCCTAACCCTACCCTTAAACTTACCCATACCACCACACCTGTCCCTAACCCTACCCTTAAACTTACCCACACCACCACACCTGTCCCTAACTCTACCCTTAAACTTACCCATAGCACCACACCTGTCCCTAACTCTACCCTTAAACTTACCCACACCACCACACCTGTCCCTAACCCTACCCTTAAACTTACCCATACCGCCACACCTGTCCCTAACCCTACCCTTAAACTTACCCATTCCACCACACCTGTCCCTAACCCTACCCTTAAACTTACCCATTCCACCACACCTGTCCCTAACCCTACCCTTAAACTTACCCATACCGCCACACCTGTCCTTAACTCTACCCTTAAACTTACCCATACCACCACACCTGTCCCTAACTTTACCCATAAACTTACCCATACCGCCACACCTGTCCCTAACTTTACCCATAAACTTACCCATACCGCCACAACTGTCCCTAACTTTACCCTTAAACTTACCCATACCACCACACCTGTCCCTAACCCTACCCTTAAACTTACCCATACCACCACACCTGTCCCTAACCCTACCCTTAAACTTACCCATACCACCACACCTGTCCCTAACTTTACCCATAAACTTACCCATACCGCCACACCTGTCCCTAACTTTACCCTTAAACTTACCCATACCACCACACCTGTCCCTAACTTTACCCTTAAACTTACCCATACCACCACACCTGTCCCTAACTTTACCCTTAAACTTACCCATACCACCACACCTGTCCCTAACTTTACCCTTAAACTTACCCATACCACCAGACCTGTCCCTAACTTTACCCTTAAACTTACCCATTCCGCCACACCTGTCCCTAACTTTACCTTTAAACTTACTCATACCATCACACCTGTCCCTAACTTAACTTTAAACTTACGCATACCACCACACCTGTCCCTAACTTTACCTTTAAACTTACCCATAACACCACACCTGTCCCTAACTTTACCTTTAAACTTACCCATACCACCAAACCTATCCTTAACTTTATATTTACACTTACCCATACCGCCACACCTGTCCCTAACTTTACCTTTAAACTTACCCATACCACCACACCTGTCCCTAACTCTACCCTTAAACTTACCCACACCACCACACCTGTCCCTAACTTTACCTTTACACTTACCCATACCGCCACACCTGTCCCTAACTTTACCTTTAAACTTACCCATACCGCCACACCTGTCCCTAACCCTACCCTTAAACTTACCCATACCACCACACCTGTCCCTAACCCTACCCTTAAACTTACCCACACCACCACACCTGTCCCTAACTTTACCTTTACACTTACCCATACCGCCACACCTGTCCCTAACTTTACCTTTACACTTACCCATACCGCCACACCTGTCCCTAACTCTACCCTTAAACTTACCCACACCACCACACCTGTCCCTAACTTTACCTTTACACTTACCCATACCGCCACACCTGTCCCTAACTTTACCTTTAAACTTACCCATACCGCCACACCTGTCCCTAACCCTACCCTTAAACTTACCCACACCACCACACCTGTCCCTAACCCTACCCTTAAACTTACCCATACCACCACACCTGTCCCTAACTCTACCCTTAAACTTACCCATACCGCCACACCTGTCCCTAAACCTACCCTTAAACTTACCCATACCGCCACACTTGTCCCTAACTTTACCTTTACACTTACCCATAACACCACACCTGTCCCTAACTTTACCCTTAAACTTACCCATACCACCACACCTGTCCCTAACTTTACCTTTAAACTTACCCACACCACCACACCTATCGCTAACTTTACCCTTAAACTTACCCATACCACCACACCTGTCCCTAACTTTACTCGTATCCCACCTCAAAATCAGCAAAAGTGTTTTGCAATAAAATATGAACACAATAAGTACAATGTACTTATGTTTTTATGTAAGTACATAGAAGTTAAGACCACCTAATATAAATGTAATTGTGACTTCATACAGAACATTCAGCAATGCAACTTTTTTTCCATAGTTTGATGTTGTCTGACAAAAAAGATAAGATAAACAGTAATAAGTACAGAGAACAGAGCATAATACAGTATTTTATAATAAAAAAAAAATGCTATTTGATCTTGTCCAATCGGAGTGATTTTTATGCTCTTTTTCTACTGCCTTTTGTTTAACTGTGGTATATCATGCACACAAGGTTAAAGCGAAAAGCGAAACAGAATCATATTGTACAGTAAATGTGCAGGTGCCAAAAAATGATCTGCTATCTATACATGGTACATATAGAAAGTACAACAATGAAGCAGTGACGGCTCCATCTGTCAACTCACACTTTATTCTGCCACTGTTCTGATTAGACATAATTTCGGCAAGCCTGGAGTCTATAGTGTAAACGGCTGAGTGAGCAGATGAAATAGATTCTAAGAGGGACTCAACTAGTACAAGATGAAGAGAGTAACGCAACAGCTCTTGACCGAGCGTTCAGCTGATGCTAAGCTCAAAATCGCTCTCTGTACTGAGCCGGAGAGATTAGAACTCTCTCTCATTAACATAACAATATCTCCACAGCTCCAGCGCCGTCCTCAACACTTAAATACGGGGGGAAAAGCATCAGGCAAATGACTGATTTCACACGATCACTCCAAAAAACGCTGAATAGAGTTTTGATTGCTCTCCGAATCATTGACTCCAGCTGCCTTCATGAGAAGCCCTCTTTTGTCATTTAAATTTCATAAATACGCCATGATCCAGTAAGTATAATGCATGTGTCGCTGTGTTGATTGATTTAATAGGCTGTGTGTGTGTGTGTGTGTGTGTGTATTGCTACTGTACTGTAATAGTTATGATTGTCATTGTGCACGTGTGGCACTGAATATGTCCAGTGATAAATCTAGACTGAACAGCTCACATAAACAAGGGTCGGCCACTGGTATACTGGTATGAGTGATTGATTGAATGGCAATCCATGCACATGCAAGGCTGTTTTATGGCCATAATATACACTCTAGCAATATTCATTCAAATATTGTGTGAACATACAGTATCAATATCAGTAGCTTCAACAGAGGTATGTGAGCAATGTAGACATGCTTACTGCTCATACTTTGCACATGAGCCTGATATTATTTGCACTAATTAATGGATCCACAAGGTGGCAACAATAGGCCCACAGATAAAGAAGAAACAGAACAACAAACCATCAGAAACCGCAACAACAAAGGACAAAGTATTTGAAGTTAGGAGATAGTCTCAGCCTCAGACCCATGGACCGTTGGCTAGACGTCTGACACAAAATTGGAAACAGTTCGGGAGTTTCTTCTGATTGGATGAATTCTACAGGGAGACTTGCACGTTGCGTTCTTTAAAGGGGACCTATTATGCAATGGTGTTTGAACATAAATGTGTGTCGGCAGTGTGTGTACAAAACAACCTACTCTTTTTTAATCCCCATAAATCATAAGAATAAGCCGTTTGCAGATTCTAGCATTTGTGACGTCACATGCTTAAGCCCCGCCCACAACTGCTGACAGACCCCGCCCCCAGTGAGCTGTACACAGTCTGTCATGTTAATCTCCTGGCCAGAGCATTCAAGTCAGAAATGTGTTCTTATTAAAGCTACTAAAGTTACTCAGTCGAGAGCAGTGAGTGATTTTCTGTTTGTCTTTTGTTGTTTGATTCATATTAACAGCAGATATAGCAATAGATACTGTATATTACGCTACTGTCACTTTAATACACACATCTAATACACACGTGATTTCTTTATGTTCACAGACATAACCTTGTGTGTGTTTGACAGTTTAAGCGCAATAAGACGTGAAAGAGAACTTAGTTTAATACTCACGGGACGCTCCGTCTGACTCACAGCTTCGGGTGTGTGTGTGCGCTCAGAAAACCATATATCAGAAGTTCAGACTGATATGGCTTTAAAACACATGCAGATCATAAACTCTCATGATGATGAAGAACAGTAATGTCACGTGAGCGTGAGAGTGATAGAGATGATCATCAAAACCAAACAGATGTTTTAGTTTTTGGCAGAGTATCCGAGGCACGAGCTATACAGGCCCGACTTCTTCTGGATTGGGGGGCGGGATCAGCAGCTCATTTGCATTTAAAGATACATGCACAAAAACAGCATGTTTTTCCTTTTACTCAAAAATGGGAATTTACAACTGTGGGGTATTTTAGAGCTGAAACTTTACACATTCTGGGGATGCCTGAGACGTATATTACATCTTGGGAGCATAATAGGTCCCCTTTAAGGGTCTGCCTGGGAAAAAAAAGCCCCTCATGGAAAAATAAAGCTGTTGGGTTTATAACTGTGACAATGAGCGCTTATCAGGATCAACTAAACGCTGGATTTTTAAACGTATGTGAAGTTCACAACATAGACACTTTAAAATACATCCAAGAGTTGTAAAGGCTGGTCTGTAATGGAGCGCAATAGTCGGGTTCTGGGAGTAAAAACTCCATTAATTTTCTCCATAGGGAAATTAATTTTTAACGATAACTTATAAACCTCTGAAGACAGACCTACTGTGAGCTACGAGGTTGTTAATTCATGGTATTTGCTTCTGTTGAAGACATCAGCCCTCAATATTTCAGCTTATTTAACATTTCAGTGGAATTGCTGGAGAAAAACTACATTACCCATGATGCTTTAGAGAAAATTCTACCAATCAGAGAGTTGAAAGAAGCAACACACACCAATAGATCTTGTTAGCTCCGCCCACTCCACTTATTTGCTTCAAATCAAAGTTTGAAGTGTTGTGATTTACCTCATGACTGATTGTCTTGGTTCATGGCGTAAAACTCTTTAACAAAGACTTTTAAAAAAAAATCCCAATGGGAAAAATTAATGGAAAAAATACGGAAACAGCACTGCTGAAAAAATGGGCGGGCGCTAATGCACTCCATTGTAGGGACATTTATGCTGCATTCCAGGCAACCCGTAACCCGTGTTTTTCCAACCTTCTACCCGTGAAAGTACACTGGAACGGCAGTCAAACCCGTGACTTCCCACCCGTGATCTCGTTCTAGATCGATGTACTCCCAGTTACAAGCTCTGACATCACATAGCCCACAAAACAACAATGGCAGCCCCTACGGATGCAGTGGTAATATACAAATAACGTAAAAAAAAAGGTATAACAGCTACTCTTGCCTTAAGCGCCGTTTTTTTCTCAGTTTCCCTCAAATAAACAAGGAGTAAGCACCTTTGGCTATAGAAATGATTGTAAATGAGCATAAGCCCCGTCCGCCATACTTTGTTTACATCTAGCTACCACAATTCCTTGCGCTCAGGCAGTT
Source organism: Romanogobio albipinnatus (assembly GCA_023566225.1). Lineage (NCBI taxonomy): Eukaryota > Metazoa > Chordata > Actinopteri > Cypriniformes > Gobionidae > Romanogobio > Romanogobio albipinnatus. The sequence continues at coordinate 69,626,327 of CM042242.1, read as the reverse complement.
TGGCGTGACTTTACCTGGAACGCTACAAAGTCGTGACTCGTGGATTGAAGTCGTAACTTACGGGCTCAAAAACCTGCCTGAAACGCAGCATAACTTTACATTTTTGTGCCTGTACACATTAGCCTGACGTTGTCATACTCAATTCTAGTCAGAATATGAGTCTGATACTGCTCCGTTGGGCTGTGATTATGGGGCGTGTTTCAACCAAACCAGGAAAGACCTCAATTGGATAGACCTACACCCAATCAGAGCAACGGAGCGATGCATAACGTTAGTTGTCAACAGAACTCAACTGCACAATGTTGCCAAGTCCTGTTTTTCCATGTCCGCGGGTTGAAACGACCCCAATTATGTGGTATTTAGACCGAGGAATGCGAATTTTAGCTGGCAACCCTGCCAAAAAACCACATATTATACTCCCCAAACGCCATTTTTCCAGAGAACCTCACCGGGAAGCTATTGGGCTTGTTTTGGGCTAGTTTCGAGTAGCCATTGGGCGGGTTTTGTTGAGAAAACTTGGCAACCCTGTCTGCACGCACTCTGGAAGAAGTATAATCTTTACGATCTTTGTCGTGTTGTTAAAAAGAATTTAAGGATACACGGAGTATTTACCAACACGATCATCATTTCTGAGAGTAATAGTAAAGGTGAACGCATATACAAACAAGTTCTCCGTTTAGGATTAGAACAAATTCAACCCAAGCGCTCTTTGATGACGTGGATGATTACGTTACTGTTGATCATCTGTCCATCATCGTCTAAAGCCCGCCCTGACAATTTCATTGGTCCGAACAACTTCTGTTCGGGCATAGTTGATCCACAACGGATCAAGTCCAAACCAAACTGCCCGACCTCAAATGTTGTGGGCGGGGCTAAGTTTGGCTGGCATCCAGGCTACGTAAACATGACACTGAACAACACAAACTCTGATTGGTTGATTTACATGTCAGTCAGACGGGCTCTGGGCGGTTCATGGCCAATCAAATCTGCAAGAGTCTGAAGGTCTGGCTACGAGAGACTAGAGATACCTACTCTAGTTTTAATGGTCATAACTACTGGAGAAAAACAGAACAGACACTGTGTGAAGATGACATGTACCCATTCAAATGAGCATAATTGAAGCTTTGTATCATTACTTTTTTTGTACAGTATGATATTGGCAACCAGAGCTGCAGCACAATCAAACCAATGACGTTGGTGTTGAAGGCATCATGCTCTAACAGTTCAGATACAGGAACGAAAAGACATGGTTTTCACTATGAGATTGACAGCCTAATTGTTATATAATTCGGATGCGCGAACAAAAAGACTGGAGGATTTCAAGGACTACTGGTGGGACACGGGACAGAGCTTCAGATTCTGGTACAGGCCTGCTCTCGCCTGGACTAATGAAACTGATTACTGGCCAGCCTCCAGCGTATGCAATCAAACCTCGGCTGCTCGGCTTCTGTTTATATACTCGTATACAGAAACATTCATATTGTTCCCCTCTTTTTCTTTTAGAGTAAGCCCAGTTAAAAGAGAGTAAGACGAGGTAGATAATGCATCTAAATGTCAGGTCACAGAACACTGGCTTTCATGAAGGAGCTCTATTATTTGTGGTGTTTAAAAATAAATGCAGGCGACAGACCTATATGACGAACCAGGACTGTATTCAAAGACATTCACAATGACTGAGGCCAAACAATGAAAGGCATATTGTGAATTAAACAACACAAGCGTCTGCTGCATTCTGCTTATTACCACAGACAATAATTGAATTTCAGTCTATATAAACAACTGGGGAAACATGTTCAGGGTAAATAAACTAATAATAGAAGCTCAGCATGCATGTGCACTTACATTATGCTGTTTTATACACTGTAAAATCAAATTTGTTAGATTTTAAAGCATGTAAACCGCTAAAAAAAAGACAAGTGTAATAGGAATAGTATGTTGTGCTAACAAATGCTTAGTTAGTATATTTCACTTGCTAAAAAAGACTAGCTTGATCATTTACTTTATATTTACTCTTGACTTAAAGCTACCATTGTTGTTACCATCGCTGTGTTTTGCAAGTGATCAATTACAAGATATTTCACAAATGTAGAGCGATTATATCAACCAAATTAAAAGATTATTAACAATAAAATTGTAAACGATCATTATACGACATGAAGGGAAGTTGCTTTTAACACTAGAACCGTCGGGGGTCGCTGTATCTAAAACTGCCAGTGGGTAAAATTTACCCATGCAGATTTGATACAGCTAAAAAACATAATATGTCACTGTATTATGCCAGTAGTGATGTGAAATCATGAAATGATTATTTTTAGTCATCAGCTATGTTTCTGTCCTGTTGTTTATGCTATTTTAAGCAGTTACACTAATCCCTTTTTGGGGAATATAGGCTAAATCAACTGCAATGACAACGAGAATTAGAAGAAAATAAATACATATTTGGGTGGCGTAATATTATAATAACATGTCGTTAATCACATATTAAGATAAACCATGTTATTTAACTTACTAAAATACCCTAAATAGACAATAAAGAAGCCTCAGCTAAGGAGCGACGGCTTGTGGTACCATCACAGAGAGGCATAAAATCCCTTTCCAGAACATTTTCATTCAACGTTCCCAGCTGGTGGAAAGATCTTCCCACCACCATCCGAAACGCAGAATCATTGGCAACATTCAAAAGACAACTAAAAACTCATCTCTTCCGTGAGCGCAACCTTAAAAAACAAACAAACAAAAAAAACATTTTCCTCTTTCTTCCCTCTTTCCCTCCCTACGCTAGCCTGTGCTACACTGAGCAATGTACACGGTCTCAGGATTTCAGGCACTTGTTGCGCTTACTCGACTCTTCATGACCGATCCATTCCTGTACTCCCAAGTTGTTAGTCGCTTTGGATAAAAGCATCTGCTAAATGCATGAATTTAAATGTAAATGTAATGTAAAGAGCAATAATAATCCACCGCACTGCATAGGATGACAAACGATATATGACATGTGCAATGACAAATTCAAGCACACAGTTTCACCTAATTAATTATTCATTTGTATAGTTATCATTTATAATTTGAATAAGAGAACAACAACAATAAAACTTGGGGTAATCATGAAAATTGTTTTCAATGCATCATAGATCGGAAATATATATTTTTTCAGGAAACGGGCAGACTTGAATAAATAGAAACACAGTAGCAAACAATACACAATAAAAAAAATTGCAAAACAATAACGTATAATTAATCCAAAGTTTGAACATTTATAAATAGGCTAAAACAGTAAGCCAACACATTGCACGAAAATAAAGGAATTATATAGGGGTAAATTTGACCCGCTGGCGCGCCATGTTTTTAAATCTGGTTTTATCTAAACAATTTTTAACAGCAGGGGATTGTAAATAACACAATTTGATCAAATCTCAGTGACTTGGAGACTTGGATATTTTATTGAAAATCTGTCATGTACATTTGAATCAGTCAACTTTTAAAAGCAATGTATTTATTATGTATCTTCCTTTGAAAACTGTGATTTCTTGTTGCATCGCTGCATCAATAGGAAGAGAATTACAATAATATGAATGTTCCAAGTGCCAAACCAAAGGGAACACTGATCACCATAATGGTGACTTTTTTTTTTTGGCTTGACAAAATGACACTCAAACCAATCAATTAATCTTAACTTGAGTAAACAAGACATGGTATGTGAATAGTACGGATTACTATATTTTTACAATTAAGTTAAGGTCATTTTTGGGACACCTGACTTGCCTCTACTTTTCTTTGATTTTCTCATCCATTCTTGCAGTTAGCATCAAGTGTCATATATAATTTTAAACAGGAGAGCATGAAGTTTCCATCTAGCTCAATTTAAGTCCCAATTTTACATTAATTTAGTCTAAGAATGGATTAAATTAATATAATTTTATGAAAAACGGCAGCAAACGTGGTGTTTTACTGTGAACTCAAACAGAACTTCATGAAGTTTGGATTTTTTCCTTTAGGAAGTTAGACTTGGTTGTTTTAGACTTCCAGATGAACTTTTCTCTACATGTAACAATCCCTCAGCAAGTTACAGCCATTTATTATAATATGATTCTAGGCGTTTTTGAGTGAAAACAGGTGTATTTTATTTACTGACAATGTAGATGTGCCCAAAAATAAATACAATAAAATAAATAGAAAGATAGTTATATAATAACAGAACACTGAAACGGTGTAAAACACAAACTACATACAAATAGAGAAATATACTGATTTTTGTGTGCTGTGCTGTGCTATGTCAAGTCAAGTCAACTTTATTTATATAGCGCTTTTAACAGTGTAGATTGTTTCAAAGCAGCTTTACAGTGTTAAACAGCAAAATAATGCAGCATAATTTTATTAAGCTGTATAGCCATTTGATGTCATCAGTTCATTTCAATTTCCATACGGTGACAGTGTGGGCTTTAGATCAATAATTAGATCAGTAATTTAGTTTATATGGTTAATTTAGTTTATTAATTAGATTTATTTCGATGTTTAGTTGAAAAATGTAGTGTCCCCAACTGAGCACGCCAAGCCAGAGGCAACAGTGGCAAGGAAACCAAAACCCCATCAGGTGAACTAATGGAGAAAAATAAACCTTGGGATGTGAGAGAGTGCTCTGTCTGCATGCGTTTATTTTCATGCATGCAAATACACTTTCAGGTTGTGTTAGAGAGACATGTGATTGGTGGTTCAATGTTTATTGGTTGAGTTGATGACAGTTTCAACGAATCTGTGCACGAGGGGAGGTGGGACTAATGATCAACAATTGTTTCTGTTTGGCTCAGGGGAACAACCCACATGCGTTTCCTTGACGAATCAATGCTGCAGATTTTGATGACACATCCACGCTCAATCAATCCCGAGAATGTGGTACTTCTGAAAAGCTGAGATTCTCCTCTTTACGGTGCATTTTACAGCATACAGATTGGATTAGCGGTTATTTTTAGCCACGGGTGGCCATCTAGTAGCCTGACAAGCCAGAGCCACATCAAGATGTTGGGTCTGGGAACTCACCATTGGCTGGGCTCAATCCGAGGGGCGGGATCATCGGTTGTCTTTCAGATTCCCTTTGCATGCAATAGGATATCGCTACAACCAACCAGAGCAATGGAGAAGGTGAAGCGGAGCTAGTTGATAGATTAAACTTTCGCCGTATCTGGTCGGCAAAACTCTTTTTTTCCAGCGGGCTGTTTTTCCATGTCCGTGGGTTGAAACGATTTATGATTTATTAACGATTTATTACCCAATTATGTGATATTTAGACCGAGGAATGTGAATTTTAGCTGGCAACCCTGCCAAAAAAACACACATTTTACCCCCCAAACGCCATTTTTCCAGAGAACCTCACCGGGAAGCTATTGGGCTCACATCTTCCTTTCTTAAGAATGACTTCAGTGCCGATTTTTGTTCTTTCCTCAAAGAAAAGCTTAACTCCAAGTCTTCCAGAGTTGCGGCCAAAGCCGTTTGGAAAGACCGCTGTTCGCCAGCTTCTTTGTTTACGAGTAGCATGCAGAACCGGCGCAACTCTGCCATCATTATGTTAAGCCCCGCCTACCGACTCTACACACGATGTGATTGGCCTGAGCAGAGTTTGGTTTTCCAGCTCGCAAGCCAACGGAGAGTTGCTAGACGACCCTGACTGCAAATTAGATTTGCTGCCACTAGGGTGCGTCTAGATTTCTAGCTGTCTAGGTTTTTAAGGGTTAACACATGAAGTAAAGATACCTAAAAAGTGTTAGTTTATTATCACTGTTGGATTTTACAGTGTACTATAATGCTGTTATGAATGTATAACCATGACATTTAAATCTTAGCATGAGATTGGTGTGACACAATCCCTGTCTTAGCTATGAAGAATATGTTGTTCGTCCAGCATTGTGTCTCAATCAAATTGACTGTATACATTCACCCCAGCTGTCTAAAGAGCACCATGTGCTACTTCTCCTGACCATATTGCAAAAGAGCAGCTACAAAGACAGATTCCGAGACAATAACTGTAAATGTCAAGCGTGATGCTCATAAGCCCTGGGCCTGAGACGTCACAGCGGGCTTGTGTTATTCCCCATGATCCCCAGGCATTGGCACGCTTATCAAACTGACGCCCTGCAAAACCGACTCAACCTGACCCTGAGCGACAGATTACCGCAGAAGGTCACGAGCACATAAATGTGTTTCCCGGTAAGTGTGGGAATCAGGCCTCCATACTGTGTGTGTGTGTGTGTGTGTGTGTGTGTGTGTGTGTGTGTGTGTCCGTGACAGATGGCAGCTTTTTTATCGCATGATAACTGTGAGGTAAATCTGTTTCTCAGGTGATTTCGCCTTAAACATGTTACTGGTTTAAAACACCTTACGTTTAATGGTCAGTGAACAAATACACTGGACATCTATGTGGCAAGTGTAGGTGGTTTAAATGCACTCTTGTGAAGCTTGTATTTTGGTTCGAGTGCTTATATTAATCGTATAAATAAATGTTTTCTTTGAGCTGTGATTGTTATTTTGTCAAATGTATTCACTGCAAACCACTTAATTTTACTGATCATATGTTTTCAAGAAGCAGAAATATATAATGTTTAGCTTTCTATACAATACTAATGGCTAAAGCATTTTGCAACATCCTTTACTCCCAACTTGGAAAACATGGTGAACCTGAAACAAACTACACCATATATAGTCATATTCTTGTTTATTGGGTTCATGATTTTTCGGTCAAACTGTAATGTTTGTATTCACCTTAAATTCATAACCACCCTCCGTCTATCTTGAATGAATGTAACACACATTATGCAAGATAATTTCACAAACACTCTAACAGATTAAATATTCACACTGGTGGGCAGGACCATCGCTAGCGGGGCGAAAGCTGGTGATGATTCTAGGGGCGCCACGATTCTTATAAAATATTTGCATGATTTTACTTTTGATTGAAGGTTATGGAAGACTGGAAAATACTAGAAAGGTAGTGCATGGGACCCTCAAGAGGACCTTCTGTAGCCAATAGCTCTCAATGTGCTTTTGACTGCATTCACCAGCCAAGCATGGTTAAGCCTGGGTCTTAGCTGGTTTAAACTGGATGTAGCCGGTTTAAGCTGGTCAAAGTGGTCTCCCAGCCTGGCAAAGATGGTTTCAGTCGGTTGGTCAGCTGGTTGGTCAGTTGGTCTCCCAGCGTGACCATCTAAAGAAGTTTCCAAACCCCTCTAAAACCAGCTTATGACCACTGAAAGACCACACTGAGAAAAAAAGGGTAACCTAAAATGTCATTTAATATTACAGAATCAACCTAAATATATTAGGTTACACCAACAAAACTACATTTAAAGGTATATTAATAGCTCTTTAAAGGAGCACAGCGAATTTTTAGGACTTTAGCTTATTCACCGTATCCCGTAATTACATACATACCATTCTCATCTCCGTGTGTGCCATAACTCTCCAGTCTTTGTGCTATTTGTTTTGTCTTTGTGCTAAGCTAGGCTAGCGGTGGGTGTGTCAGACAGAGTTATGGCATGCACGGAGAGGAGAATGGTATGTATGGACTTATCTAACTCCGGGGGATACGCTGAATAAGCTAAAGTCGGCGTGTCCCTTTAACATAACAATTGCAGGTTACAATGTTTTAAAGTGCGGCTAAAACCAGCCAACCAGGCCATTTTAACTTATTTTTACCCTCTTTCTTCAGCAGAATGGCTACCACAAATATGGCAATATACAACATCCTTGTCCTTGTGGGAATTTTTTTTGCCCCCATTACAAATACAGCTTATAAATCATACTTAAGTGCACTGTAAAAAAAAAAAAGTTTCAACTTATAAGTGCTGCCTTAAAAGTCTGGGCCTGATCTGAGCGCATGGTCTGAAGCTCACGGCGCAGATGAAGTTAGGGCGTGTCAGAATCCACTTTTGGTAGTTTAACGACGTAAAAAACGGTCGGCACGCCGGCGCATGGTCCAAAAGGGTTGTCCCTCGTCTCTTAATGAGTCATGGGTGTGTGTTTTGGGCGTAACGTGCAATAAACCAATCAGAGTCTCATCTCCCATTCCCTTTAAAAGCCAGTTGTGTTCGCACCATGGCGGATTCGCTATTTACATGTGAGCGGAAAGACTGAACGCTTCTTCAGAGTGGAATCCTTTCATTTTTAATATTTAAAAATATGTGTGCGCTGCTGATTGTAATAAGCAGTGTGTGTAATAATCAGAGTGTATGCGCGATGTGCACCGCCTATAGGCTCATATTACTAACACACCCTTTAAATTACACAAAAAATACTGTGCTATTGACGTTGGTCAATGGTCAGTCGTTTTCAGTTCCCCAAAATAGCAACACTCCAACAATGCTCCTGAACACACCTGGTGTTCAGACCAGGCGCCCATGGGTGAACAGATGCGCCAGTGCATTTGATATTTAAACAACGAGGAGCTGGACATGAACTTGAGAACTGCGTCGGGCTGAAACTACCAATAAACACTTGCGTCGCGCCTGGCGTTGCATTGCGACGGGTTTATGATAGGGCCCTTTAAGTTTTGTCAACTTGAAATGTGAAGTTGTACTAAGTGAGTTGACTAAACTTAACATTTGAAGGCAGCACAAACACTTACTTTTTTGAGTTGAAAATGCAGAAAGTTTTCTGTGATGGATAGGTTTAGAGGGCAGAATATACAGTTTGTACAGTATCAATATGTCTATGAATGTCCCCATAAAACACGAAAACCCAACGTGTGTGTGTGTGTGTGTTCACTCACCAGTGTCCTGGTCACAGAGCTGTTCACAGGGGTCAGTGGTCCTCTGACCGCAGTAGTCTCTCACCCACTGTGTGGAGGAGTTGGTCTGGTAGTACAGGGTCAGTTTGGCTGGATTTAACCAGTTGGAGATATCCAGATAACTGCCCATGCTTACCACAAAACTGCTTCCTATATAAAAAAAACACAAACGTTTCATGTTTATCATGGCCATCAAGAACAGCACACATTATTCCTTACACGTCCTACACTGAAAAATAAAAACAGTGTAAGATTTATGAAATTGCTAGTACATTTCACAAATTATTACCAAGAAACTGCAAATAACAATTTCAATTAAAAGTGACATTTTGAAGTAGAAAGACTGAAATGGTATTTGTAAAGTTTAGTTGTCAGGCACAGTGAACAAACAAACTGCTCATTTCCCTAAGAGAAAAAAAAGTACATGTTTGCATGTGTTTTTTGTTGTTGTTGCCTTTCATATTTGATGCATTAGGCTGTTATGGATCATATAGTACAGGGGTCGCCAACTAGCCGACTCTGGTCCGAATCCGGACCGCGAGATGCATCCATCCGGACTGCGAAGCCTTTTGACGAAATAAATATGTCACATGCCATAAAAAAAATCACATTTATATCAGGCAGCTCAGTAGAACCGTTTGGGTCCTATGTCGCCATGGGTTGCGACGACAGTTAACGTTACTGTTGCTATGGTCAGACGCGCGGTCACACATGCAGTGAAGAAGAGACTGATGGTGGCCCACCCGTCATAATGGTGCGTTCACACCGGACACGAATGACGCGCCAAGCACGCCGCTTAATTCGCGCAAATCGTGCCGCAGAATGTCTATTTTCGTCTTTCCATTGCCTTAAATCACTCGAGCAAAATGCTTAATTCGCGTCCGGTGTGAAAGCACCATCAGAGCAGAAAGCAGCGCGCAAAAACAATGGCAAAGGCATTTTAGAAAATTTGTAAAGTTGACGCTGAAAACCGAGTTTTCCGTGATGAATGGGTGGGGGGGGGGGGGGGGATCGCATTTATTCTTCCTGCATCCTGTACGAGGCCTGTGTGTCTCATGTGCTCTGATGCGGTTGTCAAAAGTGGAAACATTACATAAAATGTTGCTTGCACTTTTGAATTTTTCCAATACTGCTGGCACTTTATTTTTGCCGGTTTGTATCTCTGAATGATATTGCTAATGATATTTTACCAGTGCAATTTGAAGCACAGCAGAGAGCAGTGTTCAATATTAGATACATTTAGCGTTCATTGATTGTTATTATTTATCTCAGTTCAGCAGGAAAAAGCACTTTAGTTGCTAGTAATGTTGAAATGAATGTATTTTGAGTGCAGATTTAGAGATGAAGGCATTTTTAGTTCATCATATTTTTGTCAGACATGGTTACTGGTTGAATTAAGATATTTTTTACCAAAGTAACTTAAAGGACATAACAAAATGAGATCAATTTTGTGAAGGGTTAGCCTATGTTTGCTTTAACAATACGAACAGACATGTTTTGTCCATATGAGAACATATTATATTTTGTTCAATTAAGAACAAATGCTATCTACACTCATTTCTTTAGTCTGGCAATAACCATACATTATTGTTTTTAGGTATATAATTGTCCGGACCTCGGCCGGTGAGGAGGGTTCATTTACTGGACCTCAAGCAATTTTAGTTGAAGACCCCTGATATAGTATATAGTGAGAATATGGAGCTCAAACTTGAGGAAAATAAACTAAATTCACATTAATCTTTTGAAACATCTAAAGATCTTCAGACCTCTCTTGCAATTACTAAGACTTGTGTTAGTCCGCCATCAAACAAACACTAAACAAGAATGGACAGAACAGAGAAAGCTGCTGCTCTTCAATAACATTGCTGTCAAAGCCCTGATCTCTCCCCAAAGCAGAATTAAACCCGTTTCCCCTTCTCTCTGAGATGCATTGCTCAGGGTGACGCGTACACCTGTCCTGTTCTGCTAATGTGTGAATTCAGCACTTCCCAAAGATAAGGACGACTTAAATTAAATTGCTTCGCTGCTTCATAATCCTCTCTGTCGTCTTAAACCCGAGACCAGAGGCTGAGCGGGACGTGTGGACGCCTGCCAGACTAACACCCAGAAGACGCCCAGAAGACACAGAGACACAGGGATTTAACACAGCGTGGCAGCTTTTGTGACTAAACTTTACTACATGCCAATGTGACGAGATGCAGCAAGAGCAACGTTTCTGCTGGAGAAGAATAACAGATAAGCCGAGCATTCAACAGATATCTGGAGGGGGAAACACATAACTATGCAACATACAATATTGTTTTGTTGGCTACATAAAATGAAGCAACATTGTGAATATTAAATTATTTAACCTACTTTGTGGTAACACTTTAGTTTGATGGTCAACTGTAGACATTCTACTAACTGTAAGTAACTTTGCAACTGCATGTCAACTAACTCTCATCAGAGTATTAGTGTCTGTTCAATATCTGCTAACACGTTATTTTGATGCTCCTCAACAGACGTTCACTCTCAGAAAAAAAGGTACAGTGGAGGTACAGTTTCACACAATTGGTCCTTAGGGTACAATTACCCCTAACCAATGGCAGGCAAGTTCGGTCCTAGTGAGACACTGTCCTGCAAAGTTTGGCTCCAACCCTGAAAGACGTCTATAGAAGCTCTTATTGAGAATTAACAGAGGTTTAGATGTTGGTTTTATTGAAAATGTTTGGTCACCATTATGGTGATCAGTGTTTCATTTGGTTGGACAGTTTGACTCTTGACTTTTTATGCGAGTTTGTGGTTTTTGTTACAGTGTTAACAAAACACATAATCTAGTCATATCAAAAGAAGCCATAAACAAAATTTGTCATGAAGAAAAATGTTTGACTAAACTCATCACTGATTAAAAATATTAATAAATAATAGTCACTATTAATACTTTCTTGCCACAGATCAGGCATTCTGAATTTGATTTTTAAATACATTCTAGGGAGAAAAAAGTTTAGACGCACACAGATATCAAGAATCAGCATATGAATCTCAACAATGGTGACATACTTAATGCTGCAATGCATGCTGGGAGCCATGAGTTTTATACTGTGGTGGCTTAGTACGCTCTAAAAAAAAAGGTTCTATATGGCACCAAAAATGGTTCTTCGTTGTAATCATAGGGGAACCATTTTTGGTGCTATATAGCACCATATCTTAGCATGTTCTGTATATGGTAGCGGTGCTATATAGCACCATAGTTAGCGGTGCTATATAGCACCTTAGTCAAAGAACCGGTGAAGAACCGCTGAAGAACCGCTGAAGAACCACTGAAGCACCAAAATTGGTGCTATATATCACTTAAAAAGGTTCCCCTATGATTACGAGCTAAGAACCATTTTTGGTGCCATATAGAACCTTTTTTTTTGAGTGTAGGGTTGGAGCTAATCTCAGCTCTCTAGGACCGAACTTGCCTACCCTTGACTTAGAGGTACAAAAATGTACCCTTAAGGGAACCACCCCAGTGACGGCCACTTGTACCTTAAAAGGTACACTTTTGTACTCTTTTGTTGAGAGTGAGTTTGCAACTACATGTCAACTTATTCTATTAACCTGAACCCTAACCTAACAGTCTACTAATACTCTAATGAGAGTAAAGGTTGATTTAGACTTCTGCGTCATTGTCCGCGTCAAAGTGCAATAACACACGCAGACCGCTAGTAGGCCGTGTCCACGGGCATGTTGATGGTGTAACATTATATATGAGCCCTATCATACACCCGGCGCGCAAGTGTTTTTTGCTAATTTCAGCCCGACGCAGTTCTCATGTTCACGTCCAGCTCCACGTTGGTTAAATATCAAATGGCACATCTGTTCACCCCTGGGCGTCTGGTCTGAACACCAGGGGCCCTATTTTAACGATCTGAAACGCAAGTGTCAAAGCGCAAAGCGCAAGTAACTTTGTGGGCGGGTCTCGGCGCTGTTGCTATTTTCCCGGCGGGATAAATGGCTCTTGCGCCCGGCGCAAATCTAAAATGGGTTGGTCTGAAGTAGCTTCATTATTCATAGGTGTGGTTTGGGCGTAACGTGAATAAACCAATCAGAGCGTCATCCAACATTCCCTTTAAAAGCAGGTGCGCAAGTTCCATTATGGATTGCTATTATTATGGCGTATTTACCAGGCGCACGCCAGGAGCGGTTCACAGCCGAGGAGACTGATGTGCTTGTAAGAGCAGTGAAAGACAGAGAAGTTGTGTTGTATGGGGATGGGAGAAACCCACCCAAAATAGCGTCGGTTAAATAAATAATTAGCCTGAATAATTTGTAAGCTAGATTTATGCCTATTTTTTCACATCTTCGTGGCACACCACAATGATTTCCGTCATCTCATGTGTTAATATTTTTTTAGTGTAACAATTTATGATTTGCAAAAATAACTGTTGCATCTGTGTAGATTACATGAGCAAAGTGTATGCGCGTTGTGCACGCTATGGTCAAGCATGCGCCCTTAAAATAGCATAATGAACAACGCGCCACTGACTTTAGACTAGGTTTTTTCTGGTCAGTGGCGCCAATTGTTTAATGGAACAGCAAAATAGCACCAGGGATTGTTTGCGCCGGAACACGCCTCCTTTTTTGCGCTGAACCGCCCAGGGAGCGCAAGTTCATTCACTAGTTTAGCGACGTGCTTCTGTGGAGGGAAAAGCGCGCTTTGCGCGGGTGCAAAATAGGAATGACACGTGCGTCGGTGTACAAAGTCAATTGCGCTGGGTGCAAGATAGGGCCCCAGGTGTGATCAGGAGCATTGTTGGAGCTTTGCTATTGTGAGGAACTGAAAACCACTGACCATTAACCAACACAAACCTGCTCTAAAGTCAATAGCGCAGTATTTTTTGTGTTATTTAAAGGGTGTGTTCGTTATATGAGCCTATAGGCGGTGCATAACCATGTCTTGAACATTGAGGGGGACCGATTTATTTTTATTTTTATAACTCAAAGAAACAGAACAAATAATGTAAATCTAGGTCTAATTCTAGTTGGGAAATAATCATTTTGGGACTATTTGCTAATTATATTTGTATTAATTTGCGTCAAGCATATTGTTAGTCTCGAGATTCTTCCCCTTAGTGAATAAATATCTGCTGGTAACATTTCAATTCCTTAGTGGTCTGGTGGTCGAATGTTTGTAAACTATGTCGAAGGTTACAGGTTCTAATCCGCCCTCATATAGGTTTTTTTCTTCATTAAAATCAAAGATGCTCAATGATTGTATATTAAGAGCATGGACACGCTTGTGTGCATTTTGTTTTGTGATTTCACCGGACAGAAAAGAGTCCCCGCAATGGCATTAAGCGATACTCGTCTGTGTGTGAAGACTGTGAACGAGCCAAAAGAGATATACTTTGATTTGATTGGCCATCTCAATAATTTTGTCATTGACGAGTAGCAGACCACACGAAAAATATAACCTTTTTGTCATCCCAATATACAGAGTGCTGTGTAATGGAGTGCAGGAGAGCAGTGCAAGAACTTCAAATATTGGGGGGGACAATTGGACCATATGCCTGATGCGCCGACCATTTTTTCCCATTGTTAAACTAGCAAAAGTGGATTTGAACTAGGTGCACCTGCGCCATGAGCTTCAGACTATGTGCTCAGATCATTAAAATAGGGCCCTATGTGTGTGTGTGTGTATAGCCCTAATAAAGAACATTATTAACAGCCAAGCAGTGCTATCGCCATATATGCAGTGCCAGTTTCTTTCTTTTTTTATTATTTTTATTATTTACACCATACATATAATTCCAATTGATGCACTCAAAATGTGGCATGCATTTTACTTCTAAGAAGAAAGAGCTGCTGTGTGCAGAGCATTTTATAATCCTCATAAACAGGAAGGCTATGGCATAAGCTAAATATACAGCTAAGAGCAGTGAACCATGTCTGAAATGAGTTTGATAAAAGAGTGTGTGTGTGTGTGTGTGTGTGTGTGTGTGTGTGTGTGTGTGTGTGTGTGTGTGTGTGTACATTGGGGGGGGGGTCGGATGACCTTCTGAATCCACGCTAAGAACAATCAGCTGCAGAACGCCAGTGAGCAGTTTAATTAGAAACCTAATGCTGGTGATGACGGTGACCTCTTCAAACCTCAGACTAATGCAAGATATATTGAAGCACAAACTTAAGATAAGTAATTATACAACAAGTTATATATGCAATGCGTGGTCTAATGCGAGCGATTTTACATTTTAGTTTGTTTGCATCATTCTACAAAACACACACACACACACACAGCAACAGATGGAGCCCATGACCCTCAGCAAACCTACCGTGGGTACATATGACAGATCACCTACACAACATGCTCTCTAAATTAAGATATTTTAGGTCCTGGATTGTATGTGATAGTGTGTCTGAGAGAGAAAAAGCTAAAACCTCTTCAAATGTAATCAATTATGTTGTTTAATATGTATTTTTAATTATGCATTGCATTGCGTTTTAGGGTTGAAGGAAATGTCAGTGAATACTGTGTGTGTGCCCTCTTAACCATAATTTGGTGACTAATTTGTACCCAGAAGCGAGATAAACCAGAAAAAAAATCCCTAATTTGTAAAATAAATAAATACAGAAATAAAGTAAATACAGGGTTTTTTAATGGTAAAAAGGCAGAATGTGTTCTGTTAAGGGTGTGTGTATATAATTACAGTATAATCACAGTACACTGTAATTAATTAGCTATACTAGCTACAGTGGGGAGAACAAGTATTTGATACACTGCCGATTTTGCAGGTTTGCCCACTTACAAAGCATGTAGAAGTCTGTAAAACTGTGAGAGTTGGAATCTAAAACAAAAATCCAGAAAATCACATTGTATGATTTTTAAGTAATTAATTTGCATTTTATTGCATGACATAAGTATTTGATACATCAGAAAAGCAGAACTTAATATTTTGGTACAGAAACCTTTGTTTGCAATTACAGAGATCATACGTTTCCTGTAGTTCTTGACCAGGTTTGCACACACTGCAGCAGGGATTTTGGCCCACTCCTCCTTCTCTAGATCAGTCAGGTTTCGGGGTCGCTGGGCAATACAGACTTTCAGCTCCCTCCAAAGATTTTCTATTGGGTTCAGGTCTGGAGACTAGCTAGGCCACTCCAGGACCTTGAGATGCTTCTTACGGAGCCACTCCTTAGTTGCCCTGGCTGTGTGCTTCGGGTCGTTGTCTTGCTGGAAGACCCAGCCTCGACCCATCTTAAATGCTCTTACTGAGGGAAGGAGGTTGTTGGCCAAGATCTCACGATACATGGCCCCATCCATCCTCCCCTCAATACGGTGCAGTCGTCCTGTCCCCTTTGCAAAAAGCATCCCCAAAGAATGATGTTTCCACCCCCATGCTTCACGGTTGGGATGATGTTCTTGGGGTTGTACTCGTCCTTCTTCTTCCTCCAAACACGACGAGTGGAGTTTAGACCAAAAAGCTCTATTTTTGTCTCATCAGACCACATGACCTTCTCCCATTCCTCCTCTGGATCATCCAGATGGTCATTGGCAAACTTCAGACGGGCCTGGACATGCGCTGGCTTGAGCAGGGGGACCTTGCGTGCGGTGCAGAATTTTAATCCATGATGGTGTAGTGTGTTACTAATAGTGTGTTACTAATGGAGACTGTGGTCCCAGCTCTCTTCAGGTCATTGACCAGGTCCTGCCGTGTAGTTCTGGGCTGATCCCTCACCTTCCTCATGATCATTGATACCCCACGTGGTGAGATCTTGCATGGTGCCCCAGACCGAGGGAGATTGACCGTCATCTTGAACTTCTTACATTTTCTAATAATTGCGCCAACAGTTGTTGCCTTCTCACCAAGCTGCTTGCCTATTGTCCTGTAGCCCATCCCAGCCTTATGCAGGTCTACAATTGTATCCCTGATGTCCTTACACAGCTCTCTGGTCTTGGCCATTGTGGAGAGGTTGGAGTCTGTTTGATTGAGTGTGTGGACAGATGTCTTTTATACAGGTAACAAGTTCAAATACAGGTAATGAGTGGAGAACAGGAGGGCTTCTTAAAGAAAAACTAACAGGTCTGTGAGAGCCGAAATTCTTACTGGTTGGTAGGTGATCAAATACGATAAAATGCTAATTAATTATTTAAAAATCATACATTGTGATTTTCTGGATTTTTGGACCCTTGATACAAATTACAGACCTCTACATGTAAGTAGGAAAACCTGCAAAACCGGCAGTGTATCAAATACTTGTTCTCCCCACTGTATGTCTAAAAACAATAGATGTCTATGGAATGTCTCCATTTAGATGGCTAAGTGTGTGTTTGTGTGTGAAAAATCCTCACTAATATACTACAATTTCATGACAACCAACCTTTTTGTGTGCGTGTTATTGTATGCATCCTTGCGAATTAAAAAGGCTCATAAAACAGCCAGATCATGTTTGTATTTAAATCCAATGATGTGCAGGTTTCTGAGGGTTGGTTTAGACCAAAAATATAATTAAACCAGTAGAAAACAATGGAAGTCTATGATTATGTCTTAACTAATATACATTGCCCGGCCCAACAAAAAAAAAGTTGCTGTTTGGATTTAAATTGGCAAATGCTTAAGAGTCAATGATTGGATCATTATTGCAGTGGTTTGCATGTTTCTAGTATTTTATATGTTTGGCAACAGTCCTTCCAATCCCGATTGATGGAGTGTGTAGCTTTTCA
This sequence comes from Romanogobio albipinnatus, assembly GCA_023566225.1. NCBI lineage: Eukaryota > Metazoa > Chordata > Actinopteri > Cypriniformes > Gobionidae > Romanogobio > Romanogobio albipinnatus. The sequence continues at coordinate 69,608,868 of CM042242.1, read as the reverse complement.
TTTCTTAAACAACCATGTTGGAAGACACATCATGGCCCTATTCCCGGATGACAATGTCAAGATTCATCAGCTCAAACTGTGAAAGAATGGTTGGGCATGAAGAATGATTTTCACCTCTGGGTCCAGACCTTAAATTCAATGAAAGTTTTTGGGATGTGCTGGAGGAGACTTTACAGAGTGCTGGACTCTTGCATTGTCAATACAAGATCTGGACCAAAACCATGATGCACCTCTTGATGGAAATAACATCACAGCATTTATTTCCATCAAGAGGTGCATACATTTTTGGTCCAGATCTTGTATTGACAATGCAAGAGTCCAGCACTCTGTAAAGTCAATCAGAGTCACTTCAGTGCATTCATTTTAATTAATTCTAAAAATGAATTAACAATTTCAATTGTTATTTTGAAATGTGTCACTTTGGTTTTCAGTGCCATTGCATAAGTAATGTTTACATTAAAGGCACAAAAGTTCTGATTTAACATCATCTAATTTATTTACATCACAACAACCATCTGTGTGTAGACTATTAATATGCTACTGATACTCAGCTCTATTTATTCGCGCCCAGACGAAACTTACCAATTCTCAAAATGAATGGAATGCATAGTTGATATAAACAATTGGATGACTAGTAATTTCCTACTACTTAATTCTGAAAAAAAAGGAACCTCTGCAAGTAGTAACCTAGAATACTGTCTAACCCTCAATGGCTGCCCTGCCAAGTCCTCGTCGTCATTTAGGAACCCGGTTGTGCTCTTTGATACCAATCTTTCATTTGAAAGCCACGTTTCTAGCATCTGTAAAACAGCCTTCTCCCATCTTAAAATATATCTAAATTACGACATGTGCTCTCAAAGACAAAAGTTAGCTCATGCATTCATGAGCTCAAGGCTAGATTATTGTAATGCTCTACTTGGTGGTTGCCCTGCTCGCCTAATAAACAAACTCCAGCCGGTCCAAAATGCAGCAGCTCGAGAACAAGAACCAGGAAGTATGACCATATTAGCCCAGTTCTATCAACACTGCACTGGCTGCCTATTAAACATCGCATACATTTTAAAATCTTGCTAATTACTTACAAAGCACTAAATGGTTTAGCTCCCCAGTACTTGAGCGAGCTCTTAACACATTATACTCCATCACGTCTACTGCTCTCTCTAAACTCTGGCCAGTTGATAATACCGAGAATATCCAAATCAACTGCAGGCGGTCGATCCTTTTCCTATTTAGCACCTATCTTTAACCTGGCATACACATATCACATTATCAATTTCTATAATTCAAATCATGTAAAATGATTGTTAGACTGCATTACCTAGGTCAGCCGGAACCGGGGACACTTCCTATAACACCTGATGTACTCATTACATTATAATATGAATGGCATCTACACTAATATAAGTGTCACGTTTGACTGAGGGAAACTGAGGTGAGGACTCAAATGCAGGAAAAAACGGATGAATTTATTATAAAAATAAACATAAACACAAACCAAAAAAACCCACAAGGGGGAAAACATAACATAATAGGAACAAACAACATACCAAAAATATCAGGGAGCGGATCACAGGGAAGGGAGACAAAGACCAGACAATACAACGTAACCACAAAGACTATGAGCACATGGGAACTATATAAAGGGGAAGAAATCAGGAGGGAACAGGTGGAAGAAATCAAACACTAATCAGATAACAAGGGGGAGGGATCAGACAAAGACACGAGCACAGCCCAAAACAACAACACACCACATGTGCTTCACAAGACAGGACAGACATGTGACAATAAGTCTCTCTGTTTATCCCAAGGTTGACAGTAGTTTGGGTCCGGGCCGGATCCAGATCAGATGCTGGACCTGCACTAGACACGACCACACCTGAAGTGGTCAACTAGACTCTCCCCTGTGAAGGCCTCCTTCACTTCCCCTCTGTACAGATACAAACATTATCAAAATGATTCCCGGTCACATGGATCCGCCGCCCATGCAAATGAATGGCCATAACGCATTAAAAGTGTTCTATTTTGGTTGAAAATGGAGTTGTATAAGTGGCATAATGATTTTTTTTTAAACAAAATGAATCAATGTTACTTTAGCTGGCCAATATTTTTTTTCTAGAGCTGCTGTACAGCAAAAACAATCTCTGATCCATCAATTTACTGTTATCACTGTAATGGTGCGTTCACACCAGACGCGAATGAAGCGTTTCGCACAAGTGATTTACATGTTAAGTCAATGCAAAGACGCTAATAGACATTCTGCGGTGCGAATGACACGGTGTGGCCGCGTTAACCAATCAAGAGCTTGGTCTAGTAGTGACAACAATGAGGAGAAAATCTGGTTTATATTAATCATATATTAATATCTGGTTCAGACAAGTGTGCATATGATTATCACTGTGACAACATTAAATGACATAAAACACATCCCAGACTCTTTTTCTTAAATGCAAGTTTATGTGTGATCAATAATAAAAAAGTATATGTAAAAGGTATAATAAGCTAAACATGAAATAAAGCAAACAATTCAGTCAAACATTCAAAGTCAGTGCTAGTCGGCTACAACGGTAACGTAAAGTTAAATAGCCTAAAAATGAAAAAGTAATGAAACTTCACTTTGCCCTCAGCCTAAACGATTTGCCAGGGAACAAATTATAGATCCATGAGAGTAAAGATCGGCCGTTAGATCTACACAAGACAAATTATAGCTCGAGATGCCAAAGAGACATCAGAGCCAGCGGCAAATGTCTGAAGGACTGGCCGAGGAAAGGCTGCTCTCGCCGGGTTAACGAGCGCTGAGCACCGCTGATCCACTGGAGCTCACAACTCCGAAAACGCCAGATAAAATGTTCAAATAGGAGCTCTCTTTATAAATAAACCACAGATTTGAGCTTTAAACAACTACATTATCGGCTGAAAAAGTCTTAAAAATACGTTTTGTCACACATTAACAGTAGTATTTGAACTAAAAAGATGTGTAAACACAGCCCATGTCAGCCATTTCTCAACAAGACGAGCCGCTGGCAGAAGCCCCTCCCATGACGCGAATTCACGTCTGTTGTGAAGTGAATGTCACGCGTGAATGAAGCGAGTTCAAGCGTCCAACTTTGTGCGATTTATTCGCGTCCGGTGTGAACGCACCATAAAGCTGCTTTTAAACAATGTGTATTGTAAAAGGCGCTATATAAATGAAGGTGACTTGACTTGTGTGTGTGTGTGTGTTTGCACGCTACTCCAGTCTTTACACAGATTAATCACTCAGTTCTAACAATAACCCTCATAATGAGGTTCCAGCAAGCAGGTAAAAGGCACAATTAGACAGTAATAATATATGGCACACATACAGTAGCAATATGGTGCCCAGGTGGCATCTGCAATTTAGGTCATCCCAGTACAAGCACCTGCAGTCTCCCTATTCTCATTCTGTTTACACCAATCTGATGACGATTATTCAAGACAGGTTCAAAAAATATATGTGTCTCGCAGACAGATAATCTCACAGCTTTTATTAACAGGAAACGGTTCTGTACTGGACGTGTGTGTGCATGCGTGATTCGGTCATGTTTGTTCACTGAGGGTTAAACAGCTGACAGCATCTCTGACAGATGGTCCAGTATCTCTGGCCTGCAGCATCAGCATCGCATGACTTTAACTGGAGGTTTCTGCAGGACAGAAGATGCTCTTCAGCAGCTGAATGTCTTCTGACCTCTGCTCTCTCTCACCGTAGTGCAGAATCGCTGTGACACGCTGATACAACAAAGCAGAACTTACAGATATCTTTGCTTTCTCATAAAAGTTTAAAGGGTTAGCTCATCTAAATCACTCTCATGTCGTTTCAAATCCCCAAGACTTTTGCTCATCTTTGAAACACAAATGAAGATATATTTAATGGAATCCGAGGCACTTCTGACCCTCCATTGAAAGTGTTTCCACCCAAAATTCATTCATAAAGAGATCGTAAAATAAACCAAGCTGTTCACATATAAAAATGTTTCTGTATTGCCGAAGTGAATCTATGCAGTAAAATGCACTACATTAAAAGGCTCCCAATGGTCTTGAAAAATATTGCAAGGTTTCGTGAGATGTACATTGCTCACCGTCAGCGATGAAGTGTTCAGGAACGTGGAGCGTGACCTTGACGGTGAGTGGACAGGACGTCTGCGTGCCGTACACGACCGCCACCACACACGTGCAGACGGTGATCAGTGTTAACGTGGCTTTGCTCATGGGACTCTGTGGGCATCCTGTGGGAAGAGACAGAAGAACATGATTATACGGATCCGTCTCATGTGGCGATTTCACATGACTTCACAGCTCTTTCCCGCTCACCATCAAATGGACCCCTCGCTAAGCCCTACCTTCCACCATTATCAGACAAGCATTTGCTCTTTCTTCAATATACACGTCACTGCAAAAAATGCTTTTCTTACTAGTAAAATAATCTGCCAATGGGGTAAGCAAAATAATCTGAATTCAAACAGAAAACAAGATTATTTTGCTTACTCCATTGGCAGATTATTTTGTTTATTTTAAGCAAAAACTCCCTTCATTTTGAGTTATTTTCCCCAAAACAAGACACAAACTTTTGCTTGTCTAGTAAATGCTTCTTAATGTAAGATTTTTTAGATATTTGGACTGAAAACAAGACAAAAAATACTAAGTAAGAAAAACATTTTTTTCAGTGTACTACTTTAATATACACAGAGTAGTTTTCAAAGTTGTCTTTTATGCTCACCAAGGCTGCATTTATTGGATCAAACATACAGTAAAAAAAACCTGTAATATTGTGAAATATCATAACAATGTAGAATTGCAAGGAGCAATATTGGGGCCAAGCTCAAAAAGGAACAATGTGACATGCAAACATGGATGGTAGCTTGAGAAAAACGGCAACAAAAAAGTAATTAAAGATGTTTTTAGATTATTTTAGTCAAAATGGCTGAAAAAAAAAAAACACAAATACAATTAAAGCTGCGAGCAGCATTTAGCGGGGTTCAAGCCTTTAAGGCCTTTAAGCACACAAGCATCAAAAGACATCAAGTTTTATTTAGCAAGATTTTAAACACTGAAATAATAGATGGAAAACTCAAATTAAAGGCAATATAGGCAATTTACCATAGGAAACATATGGTTTTTAACAGTTATAGCGCCACCTATGGTCCGATCTCTATAAAGCGTTGCATGCTTGTTAAGGATCTAATGTCACACATGCCCACCAATTTTTGGGAAGTTTTGAGTTTTCCCTTAGAATTTAGAGGCTTTTGAGTGTATTTTGCTACGTCCCTCTTCTAAATTACCCTGTTATAGCCATCCAAATGCAAAAGTTCAACTTTTTTTTTGATAATTATTGATCTAGAGAGTCCAGAGAATTGTCCTAGACTGTTTTGGTTCCGATCGGGCAAAAAACCAGAGACTAGTTCGCAAAAGTAGGTTTTGGACAAAATTCGACATAGCAGAAAATGTTCCCTGCCTAAATCAAAATCGGAGATAGATGAACTTTTGGTTGCTGTAGCGCCACATATAGGCCATTCGGGGTCATACTCTGATAGGTTGTCCCCAAACTGAGGCCTACCATCTGGCCAGGTTTCATGTCTCTAGGCCTTACGGTTTGGCCTGCACGATGCGTTTTACGAAACCTTACAATTACAATAGGGTTTCAGCATTTCATGCTTGAACCCCTAATAACTGTAATATGATTAACTTGCTTATTACTTTTGACCAATAGGTGGCGCTGTTATCATATTATTATACTGTGGTCAGTGTGAGGTGACAAAGACAACATAAAATGTTTGGTGTCAATATGCCAAAGATTTGCAGAGTTACAGCCTCATAATCAGCTTGGCATCATGCCAACAGATCTGTTGATGCGTTACTCGAGAACGGGTTGGTCTATCAAAAAGCTTTTGATACATTTTTTTTTTTTGCCAGCATGGTGTGAAGATAATCTGAGCCAATTTTGGTGAAAATCAGACAAATGGTCTAGGAGTTTAAAAAGTAGGTTTTCAAAGAAATTCAAAATGGCGGATGACCAGAATCTTGAATCTATCAAGACCAGATGAAATTAGTCCAAAGTTATCATAATTTTTGAAAATTTTATTACTTTTGACCACAAGGTGTCGCTGTCTCAAAACTTTTTGAGTACATTAATGCATTCTTAAAATACAACATTTTAGGACAAAATTCAAAATGGCCGACACTCATAATAGCCAATATAGGGTATCATTCGATTCGCCATGGTGCGCTGAATCAGAAGTTTTATGATTTTTGAGCAAACCATTCAGAAGTTATAAGCAAAAAATGGCACTTTTCATATTTTCTGACCAGTAGGTGGCGCTGTGCGGAAACGCTGCATGTAGATGCATGCTTGTGATGACATGTACCCAGTTTGGTCTCAATACACTAAAGCGTTGCGGAGATACAGTCTTGCGTCCAATTTGGCGTGCTCTTCGTCAAGAACTTTGTGCATAATTCAAGAACAGTTGGGAACACCATAGACTCCCATGGTGGAAGAAGAAGGAGAAAACGAATAGGTGCCATCACACCATTCGATGCTTGCCCCTAAAAGCCGTTTTCTATGTGATTAAAATTTTAATATGTATTTATTACTCTGATCAAAGCTGAATTTTCAGCATCATTACTCCAGTCTTCAGTGTCACATGATCTTTAAGAAATCATTATAATATGCTGATTTACTGCTAAAGAAAGATTTCAGATTATTATCAATGTTGAAAACAGTTGTGCTGCTGTTTCATATTTTTGTGGAAACTGCAATTTCAATTTCTTTTTTAAAATATAAAAAGTTGTTACGAACTGCTCAGAGACTTGGGTTGACGATCCAAATGCAGTGCAAAACATACAAGACTTTGCAAAGAGTGAGTGAAAACACAGGGCTTAAATAAACATGGTTTAACAGGATAATGAGACACAGGTGAAAGTAATCAAACATGACGAGTCCAGGCAATGGGTTATGGGAACTGAAGTTCATGATGGGAAAGCAGGGGAGTCGGGAGGAGTGCCCTCTGGTGGAGATCATGGGCACTCCAGCTGGAGGATGAAACAATAATGATGATAATTATTAAAAAAATAATAAAAGTAGAGCAGCTCTAATGTAACAACAACACGAGAAAAGACAAGTGTCCCAATGTTTTCTGAGGACAGCCTGTCTATAAATTGAATCCTCGAGCTCCCTGTAGAGTGGACGTGGGAGTGAGAGTGTTTATTCCCATGTCTCAAAGCTCAGTGCTGGCGATCTGATTTATGTAACACAGAAAGAATAGCTTAACAGGAGCGCTTTATCTGCGAGACAGAGGTTAAACTAAAGCTTCTGTCGTCCTCTGTGTCTGAAACGTCCACATATAGTGAGAAATTACAAACAGGGCCTGACAACCTTAGTGAAGATGTTTTGGATATCCTAAAACCAATTAATATCGGCACCTGCTCTGAAATGCTATTATTCGCTGAAATATTCGCTGCCTTTTACAAACAAATACATTTTCTATTTGTTCTATGCCTTAATTAGCTAAGTTTAAAAGTCCTTGTTAAGACTTGACTGATTTATTTATTTATGCAGAGAAACAGATCACAAGTTAGCCTAAAAATAATCTATATGGAAAATGTGCTAAGATACACCTGGCGAAGTGTTTCGGAGGGCCTGATGGGGTGAAATACAGAGTGAAAGCAACTCTCTTAAAGCAAACTTCAAGAAGCTGAGCTTTCTGTAGGCTGCATCCAAACATCTCACAGATGCTAGCGTTTGTTTTGTTCCCGCTCCTCTGAGAGGTCACACCTGGTTTCTTCTTCACAGTGCAACATCCACACGTCTCTTCCACAACAATCTGTTCAGCGTACAGCCCGCGATTATTAGCACAATCTCGACTGGAGATCAAGAAGATATTTTCTAAAAACCAGAAGATGGACGCTGGCCAAGTGGATTTGAAACAGGTGGACACAGGTAAACAAAAATGAAATGAAGTCACCATCTGGAAGAGATCATGAACTCACGAGTAACTGGGCCGCTTTCAGACAACACAAAGATGATTCTGAGCGCATATTATTTCAGAGTGTGTGTGATGCATAGTGCATCTTAAAATAAAACATTTCACAAGACTTTACAGCAAGGTCCCATTAGTAATGCATTAACAAACATCAACAATGAGCTGTTATATTAATATCTGTTTCATAATCTAAAATTAGTTTATAAAAATACAACTATTTTGTTGTGATTTTAATAATGTGTTAGTAAAGAATTAACGTTAACTAAAATTAAAAAAATGCTTTAGAAGTATTTTTAATTGTTAGCATGTTAATTAGCAGGACATATTTAACCCTCGGGTGCTCTTCGTTTAGGGGTTGCATTGGTCGTCTTCCCGGACACCTAAAAATTAAACTTCCTCCACCCCAGTAAAACCAATGCAATTTATTTTTCTTCAATAATATTTTTTTCTATTTTCTTTTGTATTTTGAGATGATTTGATGGTACTTATTAATATTTATGCAATAATTATGGTCTATTTTTGCCATTGAAAAAAAATAAGTAAATAATAATAATAATTAAACAGTATTATTTTTGAAGGCAGATTAGCGCCCTCTTTTGGATTTTTTTATGGAAACATGCAACCATGGTTGTGACCACTAGAGGTCTCACATTTTTGACCAAATTTTTTTACGGCCGCTTAGCATGCCCGAATCATAGTTTTTTTGTGTTCACAGTCCTAATGCCAATAAAGTCACCAGTTTCATATAATTCTGATGAAGCTGTGATTTTTAAAAATTCTAAATGTGGTTCCTAGGTTCAGTGGTTCATAGGTGTGTGTGTGTTTAAGTGTGTGTGTGCGCGCGTGTGTGAGTGGATGTGTTAATATCACACTCTTGATGTTTTAGAGTGTCACCCTTTACTGCTTTTTTTTCAGCATTGTGGCCGATTTGTTGATCGTACACACATATATTCGGTGAATTTTTGTGTTTTTGCCGATTTCCCATTCATTTCCTGTGGTCGGTTATTTATGAAAGGTAAACTTTTTTTACGACCAATTAGCATGCTCAAATCATGCCCTCAATTGTGTGTGTGTTCACATACCTAATGCCAATAAAGTCACCAAGTTTCATATCATTCCAATGAAGCTGTGAATTTTAGAATTTCAACATTTTCCAGTCAGAAATGACCGAAGAGCACCAGAGGGTTAAACAGGTCTGAAAAAGAGATCTTTTTGTAAATATTTATATTATACCTTGTATACTTTATTTGGGAGTGTTACATTGTTACACCTGTTTTTATGAGCGAGTCATTGAATTATTTGCTCAACCGATGCGTTCAAAAACACAGAATCCTTCAGGAATCGTTTTCTATGTGTTCTTTGGTGTTGCAATGGTTCTGTGATTTGAAACTATTTTCTTTGGCAGTATAAAACCATTTGGCAACACTGTCTAAAATATAAGACATTACTTAATATTAACTTACTGAAGAGCTGTATGAAAGCAATTTCACTTTGCGCTCATTGTTACTCATATAAATGATCTGAAGCAGCCCAAGCCATTGCTAGTTCTAAAGAGTTTTTCTTTTTCAATGTCATATTTTGTCAAGTTATTCAAATAAAAAGCAGTTATGCTGTATATTTTTGATCTACTAAAAATAACCAACTCATAAAAGTAATTCTTTATAACACTGACCACACTGTATTTTTTGCTCTGTAGAAGAAAACATTGTCACAGTACTTTAATACGGTGTCCCTTAAACACAGAATAATGCACATTCAAGAACTGTATATACACTCACCTAAAGGATTATTAGGAACAGCACACTAATACTGTGTTTGACCCCCTTTCGCCTTCAGAACTGCCTTAATTCTACGTGGCATTGATTCAACAAGGAGCTGAAAGCATTCTTTAGAAATGTTGGCCCATATTGATAGGATAGCATCTTGCAGTTGATGGAGATTTGTGGGATGCACATCCAGGGCACGAAGCTCCCGTTCCACCACATCCCAAAGATGCTCTATTGGATTGAGATCTGGGGACTGTGGGACGGCCATTTTAGTCCAGTGAACTCATTGCCATGTTCAAGAAACCAATTTGAAATGATTGGAGCTTTGTGACATGGGGCATTATCCTGCTGGAAGTAGCCATCAGAGGATGGGCACATGGTGGTCATAAAGGGATGGACATGGTCAGAAACAATGCTCAGGTAGGCCGTGGCATTTAAACCATGCCCAATTGGCACTAAGGGGCTAAAGTGTGCCAAGAAAACATCCCCCACACCATTACACCACCACCACCAGCCTGCACAGTGGTAACAAGGCATGATGGATCCATGTTCTCATTCTGTTTACGCCAAATTCTGACTCTACCATCTGAATGTCTCAACAGAAATCCAGACTCATCAGACCAGGCAACATTTTTCCAGTCTTCAACTGTCCAATTTTGGTGAGCTCGTGCAAATTGTAGCCTCTTTTTCCTATTTGTAGTGGAGATGAGTGGTACCCGGTGGGGTCTTCTGCTGTTGTAGCCCATCCGCCTCAAGGTTGTGCGTGTTGTGGCTTCACAAATGCTTTGCTACATACCTCGGTTGTAACGAGTGGTTATTTCAGTCAAAGTTGCTCTTCTATCAGCTTGAATCAGTCGGCCCATTCTCCTCTGACCTCTAGCATCAACAAGGCATTTTGGCCCACAGGACTGCCGCATACTGGATGTGTTTCCCTCTTCACACCATTCTTTGTAAACCCTAGAAATGGTTGTGCGTGAAAATCCCAGTAACTGAGCAGATTGTGAAATACTCAGACCGGCCCGTCTGGCACCAACAACCATGCCACGCTCAAAATTGCTTAAATCCCCTTTCTTTCCCATTCCGACATTCAGTTTGGAGTTCAGGAGATTGTCTTGACCAGGACCACACCCCTAAATGCATTGAAGCAACTGCCATGTGATTGGTTGATTAGATAATTGCATTAATGAGAAATTGAACAGGTGTTCCTAATAATCCTTTAGGTGAGTGTATATATAAATATATATATATATATATTTCAACATAATTTTGTTATTGGCTCAAAACACAAGAATATTGACTGAGTAAAGTGAGATGGTGCAAAAACATTTAACAGGATTGTTTTGAAAATAGTTTATCAATATTATCTTCCAATTACAATGTGTGAATTATTAGAAGTAACACAAAGGGCCCTATTTAATAATCTGAGCTCATGGTCTGAAGCTCATGGCGCAGGTGCAGTTTAACAACGGGAAAAATGGTTGCAAAAGGCGCATGGCCCAAAAGGGTTGTACCTAGTCTCTTAATGAGTCATGGGTGTAAAACAAACCAATCAGAGACTCATCTCCCATTCCCTTTAAAAGCCAGTTGCACTCGCACCATGGCAGATTTGCTATTTACATGCAAGCGGAAAGACTGAACGCTTCTCCAGAGAGGAAACACACGAGCAGACCATCTACGGGGAAAGCCGGATTCCACCAAAGCTCCCTGAGCATATGACATGTAGGCATGTTTATATTTATGTACACAATAACAATCTTTTACATTTTAATCCTTTAATTGTTCATATTTAAAAACAATTTGTTTGGTGGGTTGGTTTGTTGGCTAGTTGGTTGTGTGTGCGGCTGTGTCCCTGTGTGTGTAATAATCAGATTGAATGCGCGTTTTGCTCCCGCCTATAGGCTCATATAACTAACACACCCTTTAAATAGCACAAAAAATACTGCGCTATTGACTTTAGAGCAGGTTTGTGTTGGTCAATGGTCAGTGGTTTTCAGTTCCTCACACTATCAACACTACAACAAACCAGACACCCATGGGTGAACAGATGCGCCAGTGCATTTGATATTTAAATAATGTAGAGCTGGACGTGAACATGAGAACTGCGTCGGGCTGAAACTAGCAAAAAACACTTGCGTCGCGTCTGGCGTTGCATTGCACCGGATGTATGATAGGGCCCACAAATTGAATGGTTCGACCTATTTTTAATTTGTATTGCATACATTTCAAACCAACTATGATCGTGTTGAAATAATATGCATTTGATTTTGTAGGGTTTACATAAATGGCTAATGTTTACTGTAGGAGTAGGGGTTAGGTGCTATGGGTTGCTATGGTGAATGTTTGGACTGTCCTCTATCAGTGTGCCAAATTTAAAGAATCTCCATTGAATAACCCATGCATATTGACAACTAATCTAGGATGAACCTCTCTGTTTATGTTAGCTTGATAGTATAAGCTGAAAAGACACTGCTTTCTGAGAGTGAACCAAACAATATCTGATATTTTTGCTAAATAAATGTTAAGTAGTATTTAAATAATGATTCATACTGTAAAATATAATGGGAGGAATATTGCAGTGTTTAGTCATTTAACAGTAACTGAAATAAAGGGGTACAATGACACATCTATTACAAATGTTCGAATATTACAATTAAATAATACTTAAATCGATATGTCATCCGCAATAAACCCGTCTCCAGCGTGTTGACTCCGATTGTTCGAATATTACAATTAAATAATACTTAAATCGATATGTCATCTGCAATAAACCCGTCTTCAGCGTGTTGACTCCGATTGTTCGAATATTACAATTAAATAATACTTAAATCGATATGTCATCTGCAATAAACCCGTCTTCAGCGTGTTGACTCCGATTGTTCGAATATTACAATTAAATAATACTTAAATCGATATGTCATCTGCAATAAACCCGTCTTCAGCGTGTTGACTCCGATTGTTCGAATATTACAATTTAATAATACTTAAATCGATATGTCATCCGCAATAAACCCGTCTTCAGCGTGTTGACTCCGATTGTTCGAATATTACAATTAAATAATACTTAAATCGATATGTCATCCGCAATAAACCCGTCTTCAGCGTGATGACTCCGATTGTTCGAATATTACAATTAAATAATACTTAAATCGATATGTCATCCGCAATAAACCCGTCTTCAGCGTGTTGACTCCGATTGTTCGAATATTACAATTAAATAATACTTAAATCGATATGTCATCCGCAATAAACCCGTCTTCAGCGTGTTGACTCCGATTGTTCGAATATTACAATTAAATAATACTTAAATCGATATGTCATCCGCAATAAACCCGTCTTCAGCGTGATGACTCCGATTGTTCGAATATTACAATTAAATAATACTTAAATCGATATGTCATCCGCAATAAACCCGTCTCTAGCGTGTTGACTCCGATTGTTCGAATATTACAATTAAATAATACTTAAATCGATATGTCATCCGCAATAAACCCGTCTTCAGCGTGATGACTCCGATTGTTCGAATATTACAATTAAATAATACTTAAATCGATATGTCATCTGCAATAAACCCGTCTTCAGCGTGATGACTCCGATTGTTCGAATATTACAATTAAATAATACTTAAATCGATATGTCATCCGCAATAAACCCGTCTTCAGCGTGTTGACTCCGATTGTTCGAATATTACAATTAAATAATACTAAAATCGATATGTCATCTGCAATAAACCCGTCTCCAGCGTGATGACTCCGATTGTTCGAATATTACAATTAAATAATACTAAAATCGATATGTCATCTGCAATAAACCCGTCTCCAGCGTGATGACTCCGATTGTTCGAATATTACAATTAAATAATACTTAAATCGATATGTCATCGGCAATAAACCCGTCTTCAGCGTGATGACTCCGATTGTTCGAATATTACAATTAAATAATACTTAAATCGATATGTCATCTGCAATAAACCCGTCTTCAGCGTGTTGACTCCGATTGTTCGAATATTACAATTAAATAATACTTAAATCGATATGTCATCTGCAATAAACCCGTCTTCAGCGTGATGACTCCGATTGTTCGAATATTACAATTAAATAATACTAAAATCGATATGTCATCTGCAATAAACCCGTCTCCAGCCTGATGACTCCGATTGTTCGAATATTACAATTAAATAATACTTAAATCGATATGTCATCTGCAATAAACCCGTCTCCAGCGTGATGACTCCGATTGTTCGAATATTACAATTAAATAATACTTAAATCGATATGTCATCTGCAATAAACCCGTCTCCAGCGTGATGACTCCGATTGTTCGAATATTACAATTTAATAATACTTAAATCGATATGTCATCCGCAATAAACCCGTCTTTAGCGTGTTGACTCCGATTGTTCGAATATTACAATTAAATAATACTTAAATCGATATGTCATCCGCAATAAACCCGTCTCCAGCGTGATGACTCCGATTGTTCGAATATTACAATTAAATAATACTTAAATCGATATGTCATCTGCAATAAACCCGTCTCCAGCGTGTTGACTCCGATTGTTCGAATATTACAATTAAATAATACTTAAATCGATATGTCATCTGCAATAAACCCGTCTCCAGCGTGATGACTCCGATTGTTCGAATATTACAATTAAATAATACTTAAATTGATATGTCATCCGCAATAAACCCGTCTCCAGCGTGATGACTCCGATTGTTCGAATATTACAATTAAATAATACTTAAATCGATATGTCATCCGCAATAAACCCGTCTTCAGCGTGATGACTCCGATTGTTCGAATATTACAATTAAATAATACTTAAATCGATATGTCATCTGCAATAAACCCGTCTCCAGCGTGATGACTCCGATTGTTCGAATATTACAATTAAATAATACTTAAATCGATATGTCATCCGCAATAAACCCGTCTTTAGCGTGTTGACTCCGATTGTTCGAATATTACAATTAAATAATACTTAAATCGATATGTCATCCGCAATAAACCCGTCTCCAGCGTGATGACTCCGATTGTTCGAATATTACAATTAAATAATACTTAAATCGATATGTCATCTGCAATAAACCCGTCTCCAGCGTGTTGACTCCGATTGTTCGAATATTACAATTAAATAATACTTAAATCGATATGTCATCTGCAATAAACCCGTCTCCAGCGTGATGACTCCGATTGTTCGAATATTACAATTAAATAATACTTAAATTGATATGTCATCCGCAATAAACCCGTCTCCAGCGTGATGACTCCGATTGTTCGAATATTACAATTAAATAATACTTAAATCGATATGTCATCCGCAATAAACCCGTCTTTAGCGTGTTGACTCCGATTGTTCGAATATTACAATTAAATAATACTTAAATCGATATGTCATCCGCAATAAACCCGTCTCCAGCGTGATGACTCCGATTGTTCGAATATTACAATTAAATAATACTTAAATCGATATGTCATCTGCAATAAACCCGTCTCCAGCGTGTTGACTCCGATTGTTCGAATATTAC
Organism: Romanogobio albipinnatus; assembly: GCA_023566225.1. Lineage (NCBI taxonomy): Eukaryota > Metazoa > Chordata > Actinopteri > Cypriniformes > Gobionidae > Romanogobio > Romanogobio albipinnatus. The sequence continues at coordinate 69,593,583 of CM042242.1, read as the reverse complement.
AATTAAATAATACTTAAATCGATATGTCATCTGCAATAAACCCGTCTCCAGCGTGATGACTCCGATTGTTCGAATATTACAATTAAATAATACTTAAATTGATATGTCATCCGCAATAAACCCGTCTCCAGCGTGATGACTCCGATTGTTCGAATATTACAATTAAATAATACTTAAATCGATATGTCATCCGCAATAAACCCGTCTCCAGCGTGATGACTCCGATTGTTCAAATATTACAATTAAATAATACTTAAATTGATATGTCATCCGCAATAAACCCGTCTCCAGCGTGATGACTCCGATTGTTCAAATATTACAATTAAATAATACTTAAATTGATATGTCATCCGCAATAAACCCGTCTCCAGTGTGTTGTCTCCAGTCCTTCGAATATTCCGATCTATTATGACCTCTGACCTGTAAAGCTGCCAGAATAATAATAATCATACGCTGTTTGTTAATTGGCCAGAGGAGAACTGCCCCCCCGACTGAGCCTGGTTTCTCCCAAGGTTTATTTTCCTCCATTCTGCTCCTGATGGGGTTTTGGTTTCCTTGCCACTGTTGCCTCTGGCTTGGCGTGCTCAGTTGGGGACACTAAATTTTTTCAACTAAACATCGAAATAAATCTAATTAATAAACTAAATTAACCATATAAACTAAATTACTGATCTAATTATTGATCTAAAGCCCACACTGTCACCGTATGGAAACTGAAATGAACTGATGACATCAAATGGCTATACAGCTGAATAAAATTATGCTGCATTATTTTCCTGTTTAACACTGTAAAGCTGCTTTGAAACAATCTACATTGTTAAAAGCGCTATATAAATAAAGTTGACTTGACTTGACACATCTTTAAACGTGAAATGACCTAAGACTGCATTGGCATATGTACCAACTCAACAGCATATGAACGCTGAAGACACACACACACACACACACACACACACACACACACACACACACACACACACACACACACACACACACACACACACACACACACACACTCTCTCTCTCTCTCTCTCTCTCTCTCTCTCTCTCTCTCTCTCTCTCTCTCTCTCTCTCTCTCTCTCTCTCTCTCGGGTTTCAGAAGTGAATGAGCAAGTCCTTGACGAAGCTTAGCAGAGCTTCACACTTGCGAGTCCTTCACACTTTCATGCTAGAGAGCATCTTTCACACAGTGCTCAGCAACACTACTGGCTGTGCAATGATAACGCTCATGCACACACATAAAACATGACAACCGCTGATTAGACAAACAAACACATATAAAACTGTAGAAACACAGCCCGCTCTTCTCTCTGTCTGCAAAGCAATGACTCAAAGTACAACTTCAGTCTGTTTATCGATGCCTATCCATCTCACGTTCAAACTGAAAATCACCAACAAGCTCAACAAGCAAAGAAAACAAATATATGCTAGAGGATAGATCCTCTCTGAACCCTCTCCCTCTTGCTCTCTCGCCATGCATACATATAAATATATATACAGTATATTGCATGTCCTTGAACGTACACCCACAACATCCTGTTTAAAGTGGAATATAAGGGATCATTCATGGCTATAGTGGCTCAGAAGAACAAACACTGGTCTTGAGGATCAATAATGAACCCTGATCTGTCCCTTCTGCTCAGAGATACCACGTTTGATAGTGAGCAGGGGTTTTTTTTTTATCTGCCCCAAATATATATGTTCTCTAGATACAGCTTGGGTTTAATGCTGATCTATGTTTGTTTCCTCCAGCTGTTTTATCATCCTCCAGGTAAAAATTGCAAGTCTGAAAATTTATAAAAGCATAACACATCTCACCAGCTGTATGATTTACGGTCTCATTCATGTCCATAGCACAAACGGAGTGGGACAAGCTGTGACTGAAGTGTGTGGAAGAGCCAGGAGCAATAACAATAGTGATGCTTGCCTTGGGAGGAGGTCTATAATATCACAGTCTCAAGCCCTTTACTAGAGAAAATATAAAGCAATATAAAACAAAGTTAAGGTTTTTAAGAGCCTTACAAAACAAACAGGCAATTTAAATGTGTTGCCTGAAGAAAAAAAAAAGATTTGTCAACATACACAAAAACATTTGAATGACCATCAAAGGAGAAAATGGTGTAGTTACAACATCTACCACCAGGGTTAACTACACCAACCGGTGGTACATTTCCAAAAAGCATCGTTAGCCAATCGTTATCGTTAGTTGGCTTCCATTGTTGGCTTTCTGGAAACATACCCCTGAATGTGCACTGTGACTCATTGTTTTTATTTATTTGTCTATTTATTTATTGAATTATTTATTTGGTTGATTGGTTGGTGGGTTGGCTGGGGCACGTTCAATGCTCAAACCGGTGCGCAACGTTTTGCTACGGTTTCCGGTTGAACATCATGTTTCCTGGAAACGGTGTGCAACGTGTTTGAGATGCGTTTTCTCTCGTTTGGTGGGTGTGTCAAATATGTCAGCCCAATCAGCAGCAACATGTATACAAACCACGCGGTATTAAAGAGACAGTTCGCAAAATGGGTCCAAGTGAAGTTGTTTACAAATGTGTCCGCTGCACGGTATACGCAACAATTTAAGATATTAGAAGAAAATATCAACATGATGATGTAGTTTATACTTTTTATCTTCATTGCAAGGCAAGTTTATTTATATAGCCTACCAAATTTCATACACAATGGCAATAAAGTGCTTTACATAAAAATGAGAAAGAAAATACAAGGTATTAAAAAGTAAGAACTAGAAATAAAAATTAGAATTGATTACCAGGAGAAAAAAAGGTAATTAAATGGAATGGGGATGTTCTCTTTTATTCTGGATGGCAAGGGCAGTGATTGCATGTATTTTGCAGTATTAAACACGTATATACAGTGAGGAAAATAAGTATTTGAACACCCTGCTATTTTGCAAGTTCTCCCACTTAGGAATCATGGAGGGGTCTGAAATTGTCATCGTAGGTGCATGTCCACTGTGAGAGACATAATCTAAACAAAAAAATCCAGAAATCACAATGTATGATTTTTTAACTATTTATTTGTATGATACAGCTGCAAATAAGTATTTGAACACCTGAGAAAATCAATGTTAATATTTGGTACAGTAGCCTTTGTTTGCAATTACAGAGGTCAAAGGTTTCCTGTAGTTGTTCAGCAGGTTTGCACTGCAGGAGGGATTTTGGCCCACTCCTCCACACAGATCTTCTCTAGATCAGTCAGGTTTCTGGCCTGTCGCTGAGAAACACGGAGTTTGAGCTCCTCCAAAGATTCTCTATTGGGTTTAGGTCTGGAGACTGGCTAGGCCACGCCAGAACCTTGATATGCTTCTTACAGAGCCACTCCTTGGTTATCCTGGCTGTGTGCTTCGGGTCATTGTCATGTTGGAAGACCCAGCCTCGACCCATCTTCAATGCTCTAACTGAGGGAAGGAGGTTGTTCCCCAAAATCTCGCAATACATGGCCCCGGTCATCCTCTCCTTAATACAGTGCAGTCGCCCTGTCCCATGTGCAGAAAAAACACCCCCAAAGCATGATGCTACCCCCCCATGCTTCACAGTAGGGATGGTGTTCTTGGGATGGTACTCATCATTCTTCTTCCTCCAAACATGTTTAGTGGAATTATGACCAAAAAGTTCTATTTTGGTCTCATCTGACCACATGACTTTCTCCCATGACTCCTCTGGATCATCCAAATGGACTTAAGACGGGCCTTGACATGTGCTGGTTTAAGCAGGGGAACCTTCCGTGCCATGCATGATTTCAAACCATGACGTCTTAGTGTATTACCAAAAGTAACCTTGGAAACGGTGGTCCCAGCTCTTTTCAGGTCATTGACCAGCTCCTCCCGTGTAGTTCTGGGCTGATTTCTCACCTTTCTTAGGATCATTGAGACCCCACGAGGTGAGATCTTGCATGGAGCCCCAGTCCGCGGGAGATTGACAGTCATGTTTAGCTTCTTCCATTTTCTAATGATTGCTCCAACAGTGGACCTTTTTTCACCAAGCTGCTTGGCAATTTCCCCGTAGCCCTTTCCAGCCTTGTGGAGGTGTACAATTTTGTCTATAGTGTCTTTGGACAGCTCTTTGGTCTTGGCCATGTTAGTAGTTGGATTCTTACTGATTGTATGGGGTGGACAGGTGTCTTTATGCAGCTAACGACCTCAAACAGGTGCATCTAATTTAGGATAATAAATGGAGTGGAGGTGGACATTTTAAAGGCAGACTAACAGGTCTTTGAGGGTCAGAATTCTAGCTGATAGACAGGTGTTCAAATACTTATTTGCAGCTGTATCATACAAATAAATAGTTTAAAAATCCTATATTGTGATTTCTGTATTTATTTATTTTTTAGATTATGTCTCTCACAGTGGACATACTCCTACGATGACAATTTCAGACCCTCCATGATTTCCAAGTGGGAGAACTTGCAAAATAGCAGGGTGTTCAAATACTTATTTTCCTCACTGTATATCGATTTCTGAATCTGAAAATTCTTCAAAAAGAACACAAAGAAACCTTCTCAGCTGCCATTGTTGCAACTCTTGCGTCATCAGAACAGGGTGTTCAACGCAGCACCGTTTCCATTTAAACGACTGTTTCTCAAAACCATAATGTCGCAAATTTGTCGTTCAACCACGTTGGTAATGATGTCACGCAGATGGTGGAGAAATACATTTATTTTAATGAATTCATTTAAGATCGAATTCATGATAGATTTTTTTTGCTATAATTTACAGACATGGCATCTGAGGAGTAATTGTCAGTTATTTTGCTTTATTTCCAGATTCAATCATAGGCTCGTGCTATATTGATATTGATTTATTAAGTCCACATGTCATGCGAACAAGAAACTCTCTTCTAACCTCAGGTCGAGAGCTGTCACTCCAACCAGGGGCGCCGCTAGCAATGTTGGGCCCTATGAAAGTATATGAGGTTGGGCCCCCCCTAACACACCCATTCTGCACCAAACATACAAGCCAAGCTAGCTATCCATAATATAATACTGCCCTATTACTCGAGCTTGCTCATTCCGCTCAGCGCTGCTCGCTCATCCCAGAATGCACATTGTGACATGTTGGTTCAAAAATATGTTAAATAAGTAGGGCTGTCCCCGTTCATTTAAGCCATTCGTTGACTAAGCACTTTTTTTATTTAATTACATAAATATGAGAGAATTCTAAACATGTCGAGTTTTCTGTGTCATGTCGGCTGATGTGCTGACTCGCCATCTCCGCAGTAGTGGACGCCAAGAGATAAATGCACATTTTATTACATAATCAGAGAGTAGCCTATTGCTTTTCGTTTTGAATTGTTTCGTTTAAAAGTAGACATTTCAAGCGACATATTCCTCATGTCTGTGAGATGCACTCCAGTTCACATGCAATGCTATTAATGAAGCCGACGCCAATGTCACGATTATATTGACTGCTATATTTCCAAATTGTTTATTAAATCCAGCCAATTAGTTTATGAAACGTTGATTAAAGGTAAGATAAAATTGATACAAAACAAAATTAATTTTAAAGACTTTATAGGAAACAAAATTTTACAAAAAAATAGTACAAAATCCATGTCCAGATATATGCGCATCTGATTATAGCCTTACTCATGCTGCTCACTTTTCATAATCAACATATGAAATTAAAATAATAATGATATTTAAACATAGCCTATGAAACTAAATATGCTGCGTTTTCTTTAACCCATGGTCGACAAAGGCACCGGCGCCTTCTGATGATTTTTTCCCTTTATGAGAGCGGAAACAACTCACAATACTCCGTCATTTTAAGCCATACAGATCAAAACATCAGTTAATAGGAATGCCGTCATTTCGTAATATTTTTTATCAACTTTTAGAAAAAATCGCAAAAGTGTTGTGCAAATCTGTAATGGAAACGCGGCTACTGATGAGTGCACTAAGGCAGGACCAAACCATTTCATGCAGATACAGGGGGGTGGGTCGTTCAATATAGATGCTTTTTACTTTTTGGTAAATGGGGATATTTAACTTTTATTGCCAAAATAAGTAAAATCAAAGACATCATTTATTTTTTTTTATTATTTGAAATATACTCAATGATGATGGTTTATATAGTGTATAATATAATAATATACAAATATAATGTTGATAACGATAACGTTGATAATGTTGGAACTTGCGACCATAGTTGACTAACAATGCTTTTAGTTGGTTGGGTATTTGAAGGTCAAATTAATACCATACACTCTAAAAAATGCTGGGTTAAAAATGGGCTAACCCAACAATTGGGTTGTTTTAACTCAGTTATTGGGTTGTTTTAAGCAAACATTTAACCCAACCGCTGGGTTAGTCCATAAAAGTCTTGGAAATTTGTTACCATGCCTTCATCAATTATTAGGCTGGTTGGTAATTTTTTATTACGTTTTAAAACTACTCTTACAACCAGACATTCATTCTTATATGAAAAATTATCATTTAATGGAATTATTTAAAGGGCATTAAGGTCATTCAAGTTTTTGAAAGGAGAGTGTGAGAGAAGTCAGTAAAGAGCTTGTCCTTTTTAAGAAGGTTAATATCACCCTGTGACTATTTTTATTGTGTATAATTTCCAATCAAGCTAGAATGTTGTCAAATTATGGTTTAGTTTTGAATATTTAGGGGTATTTAAAATGTTAGAATAAAATAAATGACAAAATGTTAGCTATGATATTAGTTTTAGCGGCACAAAAAAATGGCATGTGGTGGAAACAACTTATGGTGCGTTCACACCGGATGCGTTTCGCGCGAGTGATTTACATGTTAAGTCAATGCAGAGACGCGAAATGGCATTCTGCGGCGCGATTCGCGCGATTGATGCGACGCGAATTGAGCGTTTTGAACGCGCGATTCGCGCGAATCGCTCAAGTTGAAAAATCTGAACTCTGGTGGATATTTCGCGCCGCGTTAACCAATCACGAGCTTGCTCTAGTAGTGACGCATTTACAAGCGGAGGCAGAAATCCCAACAACACTGGAGGACAAGATAATCGTGGCCGTATGTGGATACCCGGAGCTGTATGATACATCATCCTATCACTACAGGAACAGGAATAAAAGTAATAAAGGAATAAAAAGGATCTTGCTTGGAAGAAAGTGAGTTATTGTGAGCCATTGTGAGCCAAGTGAGTCATTTCACAACGAGACAGGAGCAGAAAAAAAGAGCCAGAGCCAGCGGCAAATGTGAGAAGGACTAGCCGAGGAAAGGCGGGTCTCTCCGGGTAAACGAGCGCGGAATGTCACTGATCGCCTGGATCTCACAACTCCGAAAACGCCAGATAAAATGCTCAAATAGGCACTCTTTTTATAAAATAACCACAGATTTGAGCTTTAAACAACTATATTATCGCGTGAAAAAGTCTTTAAACTACGTTTTGTCACACATTAATAGTAGTATCTGTAGTATCGCGTCTGTTGTGTAGTGTCACACGCGAATTTCACGCGCGAATGAAGCGAGTAAACTCAAAATGTTCAAGCGTCCACCTTCGCGCGAATCGCGTCCGGTGTGAACGCACCATTAGGCTCATTGGAAAAACATCCCTGTGGCAACATTTCTGCATTTACACCACTTGCTGGAAATTTTGACTTTCAAAACTTTCAAAGTGAAATGTTCAGTGAGTGGCGTGTTCAAGCATGTTCAATGTTATCCAAAACAGATGAACGTGAATCTGGCAATATTGCTTTTTGTTTCATATTGAGGCAGTTTGGAAGTGAAATTAAAATAACGTACTACATAGCCGAATCTGACCGATAGTGTTAACAAAAGCAAACTGAGATAAACACACATGTAAACATGCCATATTAGCTGCAGTTTCTCTTTTATTGTGACTGGTGTTTCACAGACTCGTTCCCGAGCGCCTCACATCACGAGTGTAATACTGTACCAGGTGAGCTTCAGAGCAAGTTTACTACATCAGAAAAGACACACATGGAGCTGGTTATGTGATGCAAACCTCAAAGTGTATACGTTTACAAAACATGCACTGGGATACAAGCATTTAGAGCTCATAACATAGTGTTGTGCATGAAAATAAGTCTTTATTAATCAATAATCTGCCACTGTAATCGTAATTTATGTTAAAATGAATAAAAGTTGTTGGTGTTTTACTGCCACCATGCAAAGTTCATATGTATAGGTACAATTTTTGGGGGGGAGTTGTGCAAAAATGTACTGTAGGTAGAGGCACGTTTTTCCAATGAGCCTGTGTTGAGTGGAAATGTTCATGACTTTTACTGCCTACCTTTTCAGAACAGCATGCAAGGTTGTGTGCATATGTCGTCTGCTGCAGGTATAGGTGGCACACTGGGTTTTGAACACAGTTATAGTTTATAGGGTAGACGTTGGTATTAAATTCGCCATTGTGCAATGAAGCAGTCTGAACGTGATGTCAGTGTGAACAGTGATGTGCTGCTTTGTGCATCGTCATAAATTCTCAGCGGGCCGTTTTGAAAGCCGGTGATAGATGACTGCGACTGCAGGACTCTGATGCTACACGCTGAGCTAATCATCTCTACCAGGAGTTGTTTGTCTCTCAACCCTGATAAAATAACAACGGGAAGTGACTGATTTTTCCCCCTCTCCATTTGTGTGGACACGGTGAGCTGCTTTGCATAGGTCTTTGTTCCAGCCAAATCAATTTCCAGTTTGGCTTCACTTAGTCAAACTGCTGCATGAATTCATGAACCTCGGTTTTAACATTAAACAGTGGAAATTTAAACCAGAGTTTCTTTGAAATCATAGAAATACTATTATAGTTTTTGTTAATATATTTTCTGTTTTCACAGTTTTAGTAATTTATTAGGGCCCGAGCACCGATGATATGAGGACCCTATTGGAATTGCTCAGTCTATTATTCTTCTTCTCCAAAATGAATCAAATTTTTAAGGGACTAAACATGCTGGAAAACTCCTGAAACTTTGCACACTCATCATAGGTGGTGAAAAGGTCCATGTGATATGGGTTTCAAAATTAGGTGTGGCAAAATGGCTCAATAGCGCCACCTACAAAACATGCTATGTTCAACGTGCAAGTATGAAATTCGGTTTGTTAATTTCCAGATGTTGTACTTTAACGAACTCCTCCTAGAGATCGAATCAGATCAATTTGGCCAGATCAAAAATAAACCATATTTGGTCAGTCTAATCTAAAGGCCTTGGCGAGGTTAAATTGCGAAGATCTTGAGTTTTCGCTGAAGGGCATGTCCGTGGCGACCTCACAAAATTCAAGGTTTCGCCATGACACAGGAAGCTGTTGTAAGTCAGGCATACAATGTCCAATCTGCCCCAAACTTCACATGTTTGCTAAGAGTCCTAGCCTGAAGACATCTACATGCCAATACTTGGTTATAGTCAAAGCGCCACCTGCTGGCAGCAGAAAGTGTGGCACATCGAAGTAACTGCCATATTTTCCCCCTTAAATGCATGTCACCTACTATTTGCTGTTTTCCTGAGGCCACCGGATGGCGGTGACCCCGGGTGCGAGGGCCCTTTCATCGCTGCTTGCAGCTTTAATTGTTTGTATTTATTAGTTTTAGTTTGTTTATTTAGTTTTAGTTATTAATATGATCAACTTAAACTATACAAAAGTGAGAAATGTTGGCAACTAGATTTAATAAAAACCTGTTACCCATTCTGCTGCATATTGTACTGTAATTTGAATCATAATTGTACAAACTTTTAAGATGCATTCAGTAATGTTTGCTATTATGTCTGGCTGTGAGAATAATTTGTCTCTAATAAGCCCCTAAATCATTGCTCTTTTTATGTTTTCGCTCATTTTTGCAGATTTCTGTCAAGCATTTGTGGTTCTAGGACCTTGTTTTACAGAATTCCACACAGCCTTGTAATTGTTTTAAGTCTTTGTCGACTGTGGCTTTTGATTTGGAAGTATTCAAGCGAGTTTTCTGTAAATGTTTGTCTTGTTACATGTACGACTTTCATTGCATACTTTCACATAGTTGAACTATGCAGTACGGGTATTATTTACTGTGCAGAACAATCACACACACACACGTTTCACACAAACATATTCTGCTGAAAATAAATGTAAAAGACTCACTCATTAAACTATTTGTTGGTGGAATGTGCCTTAAGATGTTACAAAGACACTGAATTATGACTCAAGAGATACATCAAGAACATTTTTCACTGGCTAGAGTGATCTATGTTTATCCACATATTTCAGTGTGTTGGACCTCATACATTATGAGGCTTTCTTACGGTTTGATGTGTAAAATGACTGGTGTAGATGAATGTGGTTACCTTTGCTGCGGCGACGGCCCCTGTGCTCCGTGTAGAACTTGAGTTGAGTGTCATCATCCATTTCTGATCCAGAATCTCCATGGCGGACAAACATGCCTCCACCTTCACACAAAAACACAGAGAGAACTATGTCATCTCACAGATACTAATATTTCTTGATGCAAACAAGTGTTGCGCAGTTATATTCATACTTTGACAAAGACTAATGTCACCTTGGATTTCAACATTTAATGACCCTAATAAAACCAAACTATGATTCGCCTGTGCTTAATAAATGTCGTGACATCCATAAAGCAGTGTGATGTGTCAGTATATGTCGGGCCGCCCTCTCGCCACTCTGAGCCTCACTAACAGCTCAGCGCTCCATAGAGACGCCATCTGGACTCTTATAGCCATTGACATTCAATTTCAGGCACTCAATACACCATTCAACAACAGAGGAGACCATTTGATGAAGTCAACCCGACCTGTGTTAAGGGTCTCATGGTCAGTGATGCCTTTTTGAATTAGTGATCAGAGTGAGCAAAATCTTATTTGGTTAGTTGGTTGGTCAGTGGAATTATACGATACATGTGTAATAAAAAAGCATCCATGGTTTTTGATTGAAATGGGATATTGTGCGAAAACAAACATGATATATTGAAGTCAGCATGGTATGACAATTCACCCTAAGTATTTTGTAAATGCATGTTTTAGATCCAACGCTATCTCACAACCAATTTGTACGTATTTGTAAGAAGTGGCTAATTCGGATGACCTCACTGCAGTGATGGGT
>CM042242.1:69397534-69580034 GCA_023566225.1 Romanogobio albipinnatus | reverse complement strand
ACACACCCCTGTCCAAGACTGCTGCTTTGTCCAGAGAAAAATAAAAGATGGTATCTTCCCCATGGCTGCTGTGTGTCATTGACAAACCAGCTGATTTTCTTCATAACAAATAAAACAGATTTTTGTTAACTGTCAAATAATAACATGGAGGAGAACAACCTTCAAAATGTCTGCACTTGTAGCATTTACAGTAGGCAGAGTTCTGCTCATGGTTTGTCTATGTTATAGTGAAACAACTGTTTATTGTGTTAATATTGTTAGTTTATTAACTTACTTTATCAGTTACCACTTACACTACTGTTCAAAAGTTTGTGGTTGGTGAGATTTGTTCATGTTTTTGAAATATTCTGCTCACCAAGGCTGCATTTATTAAATCAAAAGTACAGTAAAAACAGTGACATATTATTGCAGTTTAAAATAAGGGTTTTCTAAGTGAATACATAGTAAAGTGTAATTTATTCCTGTGATCAAAGCTGAATTTATCACAATTACTCCAGTCTTCAGTGCCACATGATCCTTCACAAATCACTCTCATTTGAGGATTTGATGCTCAACAAACATTTATGATTATTATCAGTGTTGAAAACAGCTGTGATGCTTCACATTTTTGAGAAAACCTTGATACATTTAATTTGTCAGGATTATTTGATGACTTTATTTGAAAAATAACAACTTTGTAAAATTATAAATGTCTGTACTGCCATATTTAATCAATCTAATGTGTCCTTGCTTAATAAAAATATTAATTTTGTACGAAAATATACATTTTGTACGGACCCCAAACTTGCAGTATTTTTTTATGATCTACACCTCCTTCAGCGTGTAAAGGAAATGTAGTATCTACAGTAAATATGTTCGCTAAATGACAGTAAAACTGGTGAAATAAAAGAGTCCCCAAACACACTCACATGTTGAGAAAGAAAGAGCTGGAGCGCTAAACCCAATTACCAGAACAATCCATCCTGATCTCAGACAGGAGAACGACTAGTTTAGTTGTGCATTAGGAAATCTACTTGAAACACAGGATCAAAGCTCAGTGCCAAGTCATAAAAGAGGAAGAAAACGGAAACGATGAAATAGACATGAAGATGAAAAGAGAAGAATGGATGCATAAGAAAGGTCACTTCATGAGAGGTTAATGTAAATGAAGAGAGAGAGATTACAGATCAGCCGCGTCTGTCCCCTTTCACAACTCAACAAGCGGGTTTTCTTGTTTATTCAGCAAACAAATTCTGTTTAGGGAAACTAAATTTGCATGTGTGATGAAACGAGGGAGAAATTGCTCCTGAAGTTCCCCTTTCGCAGGTTTTCTTTCAAGGCCTGTAGGATTATTGAGCGTCTGGAATTAAAAGTGGCTCTGCTTGATTGCACTGCATGCTGGGAGCGCACACTTCACAGAGCTTTATGGAGTGCAGGGCACTGGAGAGGCGTTCTCCTAACCACAGTATAGAGCAATCACAGAACACGTCAAACGGATGATGAACAGCGCAGCTCAGAGAGCCACTGCAGGACTTCACCAACCCGTTCGCATCACATGATCTCAACGGGTGCAGCCACTTCCTGCTCAAACAGGATGAATGTAAAAACATCTGTGAATGTACAGCATTTGAATCTCAGTGAAATGCACTGATAGGATTTTGACAGAAACTAAGGTTGCATGGGATTTCAGGCGGCTGAATCTCCAGGTCATATTCCATATTATCCCATATAGTATAACCCCAAAACTAAAAGAAAGAAATAAGACAATGGAGCCTTTTTGAGACTAATTAAGACTTGGTGACATTATGTTTCCTAACAGCTCATTACTGTAATACTGTAACTGTAAAATACACTGGGAAAGTGCAATTGTATGAACACAGAACAAATGGTAACATTTAAATGGAATGGTTTTATTCCAATCAAAATATTATTTAAAATCCCGAAATCAAACTAAATACATCAATTTATACAAACAAAACACATTTTATGAGCTAAATCAGGCATAAACAGCTCTTTAAGGTATCAATTTCAGGTTACCACTTTTTACAGTGTAGCAATTAAGTAATTAAGTAAGAAAAAAAGTAAATACATGTATGTATGTATGTATGTTTGTTTGTCTGTCTGTATGTAGGTAACCAGTGACAACTGATTGTAACATAAAAATGTAACAATACGATGAAATTTAAAAAATAGGCTTAGATCAATTGTATTATGTAACATAATACAAGTATATTGGTAACACAACCGTGTTGTTGAAATTGCAGATTGAAAATACGCCCAATGGAAACGCATCAATTTCGCAAAAACTCCCATATAATCGCAAAAAAGTTTTTACGCTCGCATGATGTGGTTTTTCAGGCAATTCGAATTAGAAAGTTTTCGCAAAACTACAATGGAAACAGTTTTTTTTGCATTGGTCACCTGGTACAGTCACGCATTGCTCCCACGTTTGGCCTACATATGCTTTTTTTCCACTCAAGTATGTCGTAATAACGAGATCTTATTTTCTCCTAATAAGGACAGGGGCGTAACTTTAACCTAGTAATGACAGACCCCAAATGCAGCCATAAATATACCTATCTATAGGCATACTGTAATTAAGACATATATTCAAGAAATGTATTATAAACAGAAAGACGCTATAGTTTTAGCCTTACTCAAAGACCGCGGAAACAGGCCAGTTAAGCACGTCAATCCATTCCCAACACTCTTGGTTTGCTTCTTATTTATTAAAAATACAGGCAAATAGTTGATTAAACATTGATCAAAATTAAAATACAATTTATACAAAACAAAATTAATTTTAAAGACTTTCTAGAAAACAAAATTCAATTAAGTGCTCAAAATTCATGTCCCCAGACATATGCGCATTAGCCTTACTCATGCTGCTCACTTTCATAATCAACATGAAAATAAAAAATTTATAATATTTAAACATAGATTAACTATGAAACTAAATAGGCTACGTTTTCTTTAGCTAACCCTCTGTCCGACGAAGTCGTCGGCACCTTCTAATGGATTTTTTCCTTTATGACAGCGGAAACAACTCACAATACTCCATCATTTTAAGCCATGATATGTACAAGACATAATTAAACAGAAAACTGTCTACTTTTTATTTGTGTACACTCACAATAACAGCAAAGGCAGTGGACTTGAAATTGGGGTTGAAAATGGACTAACCCAGCAATTGGGTTGTTTTAACCCAGAAATTGGGTTGTTTTAAGCAAACATTTAACCCAACCGCTGGATTAAACCAACCCAAATGCTGGGTTAAAACAATCCAAATGCTGGGTTAAAACAACCCAATTTCTGGGTTAGTCCATTTTCAACCCAACTTGAGTTATTATTAACCCAGCATTTTTTAGAGTGTATAGTTTGGGGAAACAGTCGTGACTAGCTAGTTGATTTCTTCAGTGATGCATCTTACTATGGTAGTTTAGCAGCGAGTTATTTCGCTGTACGAGAAATGCACATCAACCAACCAGCCAACCAACCATCCAACCATTCAGGCAGCCAGCCAGCCAGCCATCCAGCCAACTAGCCAACCAACCAACCAACCAACCAACCAACCAACCAACCAACCAACCAACCAACCAACCAACCAACCAACCAGCCAGTCAAACAACCAACCAACCAACCATCCAAACAGCCAACCAGCCAACAAACCAACCAGCCAACCAGCCAGCCAGCCAGCCAGCCAACCAACCAACCACCATGCAAATTCAACATTTTGCTCATCTCTGTATGTGGCAGCAATGCGTCACCATAACCTGCCGTATGTAAAAGTCGATCATTCTTTACAGATGATGGTATGTTTGGACAGAAGACGAGACAGAGTTCTTTATTAAACTCATAAAAAACAACAGAATATAAAATGCCACAATTTATCAAGACCTTGAAGCAGATAAGGTGGTGCTTTCCTTGCCATCAGTGCTTGGATAACATCATCTCTTTCCATTAAAAATAATGACATGCGGTGGATGGGATATACAAAAACCTAACAACATACGTAGCACAATTTTTGGAATGACTTATCACGAAAGGAAAAAAATTGTTATAGTTGCATAACATCAGTTAATGGAAACGCCGTCATTTCGCAATATTTTTTTTATCGACTTTTAGAAAATATCGTAAAAGTTTTGCGCAAATCTGTAACGGAAACGTGGCTATAGTTACACATTGTACATGTACATACTATAGTAAACCAAACCTAATCCTAACCGTAACTCTATAGTAAGTACATGTAGTTACTCAATATTATACTAAATATTACTTAGTACTTAAATATATAATTACACTTAGCAATGACACCTTAACATAAAATGTAACCCCAAACAAGATATCTATAGACATTACATTAATTTGACCAAACTTCAAAATGTAAATAGCAACTAGATTCTATTTACATTTAGTGAAAATAGCATTTTCTTAGCGATAATTGCTATTTACACTAAGTGCAAATAGTGATAGATGCTATTTACTAAGTGAAAATAGTGATATATTCTGTTTACACCATGCAAAAGTGCTTATTTGCAATATGTGTAAATAGTAATTATAGAAGTATAAACTATTTATACTTTATTTTGACAGATACATACTATTTGCACCTCAGTATTGTTGTACATTAACAGGATGCAATAATAACAGAGTGTAAATTATTATATTTATTAAAATTATTAAATGGATGCCTCCTTAATGGGACAATAAAAGCCCTCCCTTCACCGACCCCTAACCCTTCCAAATAAATGCTATTATTATTATTAAACATTTCGTTAGGCACTTTATTTCCATTTTTAGAACATTTTCTTAAATTTTTATTGAAAGTAAATGCATTTCTGATGTGATATGTGATGGGAAAAGAGAGAAGAGCGAGCTCTGCAAAAGACGGATTCGAAACCGGGACGATTGTGTCAAAACTAAGATTCTTAAGCCTTACGCTTTACTGACTGCACCACTGAAGATGTTGAAATATGTTATGTTTTTAATCTTGTTTGGCCAAACCAGGCATTGTTAGGCGGAGCTAGTGCCAATAGCACTTGCCAACAAGGCACACTATTTGCACTTGGTGTGAATAGACACTCCGAACTTGGCATGTATTTTCCCAGGAGGAATGAGGACAGGGGGTTGCTTTGCATCGTCCCTCATGCTGTCAGTATCATCTTCATGTGTGGTTGTCTCACTAAAACGCTCCTCCTGGACCGATGTTAAGCACTGTTCTGACTTAGATTGGCTCAGTGTAATGAAATAAAGGCACTCATTAACAAACTCTTTGCTGTTCAGAAAGACAAAAAGAGTGAGCGGCCATGAATGATTAAGAGATTAAGGCGGCTGATCCCCGGGATCAAACAGTCAAAACACACATCAGAAAAGCCTGTGGGAACCTCTCAGCCAAAGACCACACAGAGGCAGCAGACATGGTTCAAAGCACTGCTGATTTCATTTTAAAAGACAAAAATACAAAGTTCTATCAGACTCGTCTGAGCTTTAACTCCTGAGACGTCTTTGAGTCAAACCACTCAAATTAACACATTTCTATCAGTGTCTTCTCTGTGTGCTGGGTTCCCTCTCTAAACATCACTCACCATTGACTATTCTTATTTATTCCTTTTCTTCTTTTTTTTTTTTTAAGTAATGAATTTCAGCATATAATTTGTTCTTGAATTGGACATGGATTTATATTGTATATAGGGGAATGAATGGATGAATGAATGAATGAATGAATGAATGAATCCGCCCACCCATCCATCCATACATACATACATCTGTCCATCAAACAATCAAACACACAACCAATCAATCAATCCATCAATTCATCAATCAATCAATCCATCATCCATCCATCCATCAATCATCCATCCATCAAACAATCAATCGATCCATCCATCCTCCATCCATCAATAAACCCATCAATACATCCATCCATCAATTCAGCCATCAATCCATCATCCATCCATCCATCCATCCATCCATCCATCCATCATCCATCAATTCATCCATCCATCAATTTATTCATCCATCAATCCATTCATCCATTCATCCATCAATTTATCCATCCATCAACTTATCCATCCATCCATCCATCCATCAATAAACCCATCAATCCATCTATCCATCAATTATTCCATCAATCCATCCATCCATCCATTCATCCATTCATCCATCTATCCATCAATTCATTCATCAATCCATTCATCCACTAATCCATCAATAAACCCATCAATCCATCTATCCATCAATTCTTCTATCCATCCATCCATCCATCCATCAATGTGTCAGTGCTGGACATCTGGAACTCAGAATAGCAAGACACTCACTTCATTCAATAAAACAAACAATCTTGTGTCTGGTAAGTCAAGAAACACTCTTTCTGTCACAAGACCTGCTGAGCTCCTGTGATATTTGCTATTGGCTATTTACAGAGTCATATTACGACCAGCAGGACAGACGGGCAGCGTTCAGCGCAGAGGGAGGCTGGGACATATGAGCTGTGTGTGAGATTACACCTACAGATACTGGAGAAATGGATCTTGCATTACTACGGAGAGTATTAAAGCATGTTAAACATAGTTTACCAACAACTGAATTTGCTTTCATGTTCTGAAAATGACATGGACAATAAGGTTGCCGTAGTTCAATGTTAGCACTTTACAATAAGGTTCAAATGGTTTACATTATTTAATGTGTGAGGTATCATGAACAATGATTGACCAAGAGTTATAAAAGCTGAATCATTTGTTAATGTTAAGTTATAATTGTTTTATTGTTTATTCATGTTCATACTGTACATCAACCAATCTTAATATCTATACAACTTGAACTGTTAAAATGTATTTGTAAATGTACACATTACTATAATCCAAAATTAATATATGATGCAAATTATTGTTTATTATCAGATCATGTTAGCTATCGCATTATACTGGATGGATGGATGGATGGATGGATGGATATATGGATGGATGGATATTTGGAAGGATGGATGGATGGATGGATGGATGGATGGATGGATGGATGGATGGATGGATGGATGGATGGATGGATGGATGGATGGATGGATGGATATTTGGAAAGATGGATGGATGGATGGATGGATATTTGGAAGGTTATATGGATGGATGGATATTTGGAAGGATGGATGGATATTTGGAAGTATGGATGAATGGATATATGGATGGATGGATGGATATATGGATGGATGGACGGATGGATATATGAATGGATGGATGGATGGATGGATGGATCCAACTTGAACTGTTAAAATGTATTTGTAAATGTACACATTACTATAATCCAAAATTAATATATGATGTAAATTATTGTTTATTATCAGATCATGTTAGCTATCACATTATACTGGATGGATGGGTATATGGATGGATATTTGGAAGGATGGATGGATATTTGGAAGTATGGATGAATGGATATATGGATGGATGGATATATGGAGGATAGATAGATAGATAGATAGATAGATAGATAGACAGACAGACAGACAGACAGACAGACAGACAGACAGACAGACAGACAGACAGACAGACAGACAGACAGACTGACAGACGGATGATAGATAGATAGATAGATAGATAGATAGATAGATAGATAGATAGATAGATAGATAGATAGATAGATAGATAGATAGATAGATAGATAGATAGATAGATAGATAGATAGATAGATAGATAGATAGATAGATAGATAGATAGATAGATAGATAGATAGATAGATAGATAGATAGATAGATAGATAGATAGATAGATAGATAGATAGATGATGTAAATTATTGTTTATTATCAGATCATGTTAGCTATCACATTATACTGGATGGATGGATATATAGATGGATGGATATATGGATGGATATATAGATGGATGGATATATGGATGAATATATAGATGGATGGATATATAGATGGATGGATGGATGGATGGATGGATGGATGGATGGATGGATGGATGGATGGATAGATATATGGATGGATATATGAATGGATAGATGGATGGATATATGGATGGATGGATATATGGATATATAGATGGATGGATATATGGATATAGATGGATGGATGGATGGATATATGGATGGAGGGATGGATATATGGATGAATGGATAGATATATGGATGGATGGATGGATATATGGATGAATATATAGATGGATGGATATATAGATGGATGGATGGATGGATATATGGATGAATGGATATATGGATGAATGGATAGATATATGGATGGATGGATATATGAATGATGGATGGATATATGAATGATGGATGGATATATGAATGATGGATGGATATATGAATGGATGGATGGATGGATATTTTATAAGAGAGATGTGCGGTGTGTGTGATTCATTTCTAGTGGGATCTGCACTTGGTGACTGACAGCCGTAAAACTCTGAAAGCAATAATATGATCTCTTGGCAAATTTTCAATCATTCCTCAGATAATAAACACAGATCTGTGTAATAAAGTAAGTATTACTAATAAAGTAATAAATCAGGGTTTTATTTCTTTGACAGATGGCTGTGAAAACATGAGGTACTGAGAGACTCAACGGAGTCTGTGTTTATGTTCCATTGAATGCTTGAGTTCTGTCGTTTTCCCAGCATTCAACAGCTGATCGAATCCAGACACTGGCAGTGGGAGCGGCTGATTCTTGGCAGGCAGCGGCCCAGCGGTGCAGCTGAGAATCAACACACACCGCAGGCTTCGATTGGAGGCTGAATGCCTCAGTCAGGAGTCATTTTGGATGAAATGACCTCCTCTGTTTTCCTCTTAACACCTAGAGAGTTGATACTTAATTTGAACCCAAACGAACAGCAAAATAAACCATTAAACTGCATAGTTTGCTCTGTGGGGGTACTATACAACATGTTAGCACTTTATTATATTATATTTGGACAACATACATTTCCAAAGCTTTCTGTGTAGAGTTACAGACATGGATACTGATTGTGGTTTTGTAAAAGCAAAAGGGCATTCTTCCTTTCCTATATATAGCAGTGCCACTGCATGTGTGTATAGAGGGCACTTATGCACGGCCCTCAGTTTAAAAAAAGAGAACAATGCAGACATGTCTCTTCTGCTATTATCTGCGCTTTCCTATTCCTGCTAATTAGTGCAGCACAATCTGTTCTGTCTCCAACAGCATCATTAGTCCACAGGTGAACTCCATCCAAATGCACATCCAGATGTGGACAGTCTGCAGCTGGTCAAATGACCCTTCATCTGACCGCAGGCCTGTCGATTCCCTTCACACCTTCCCCATCATCATCTCTCTCTCTCCCTCTCAAGATCAAAGTCTGTCGTGTCACACCTGTCCATTTCATCCGAGAATAAGTCCATGTGGTTAGAAATAGGAGCTTTCTTATAGTAATAAATCAAGCCGTGTTGCTCAGCTCAGATTCAGCGCAGAGTAAAAAGCAGCACATATTCCCCAATGTGATTAAACGAATTTTGGCTAAAACACTTCTCAGAGAACTACTCTCAGGACAGCACCGCCAAGCTACTCCCAATCATCGATGAGAGCCCTTACACACTTTCCAAGAATCAATGTTGTAGTGCCACTGCACAAATATGGATATATCTTGGTGTTGGTAGACTACGTCTACACCTCTCCATAAATCTCTGAACATGCTGACTTCACGCAGCATTTTATTTCAACCACCGTTTTTAAAAGTCTATTCTTTTAAGTCTGTTTGCTATTCGAATCAGCAATGGAGTTATTACAACAGATGGACAGTGGTGGAGGAAGTACTGAATCTTAGTACTTAAGTAAAAGTACAAATAACCAGAGATATATTTACTTTAGTAAAAGTAGAAGTACCACAATGACAACCCTACTTAAGTAAAAAGTACCTGCTTTTAAATGTACTTTAAGTATTAAAAGTAAAAGTACTTGCATAACAATTTATGCATTTGGCAGACTCTTTTATCCAAAGTGACTTACAGTGCACTTATTACAGGGACAATCCCCCTGGAGCAACGTGGAGTAAAGTGCCTTGCTCAAGGACACACTGGTGGTGACCGCTGGGATCGAACCAGCAACCTTCTGCATATCAGTTCCATGGTTTAACCCACTGGACCACCAGGCTCTCAATTTATTCTCTTAATGTCTATTTTCTAATTAAAAACATTATGGGCAGTGGCATTTTAACTAATTTAGTTTTGGGTTAATGTAATTGTGCTTACCATCTGTGGCCCAGTTTACATTCTGACTAACAATTCTGGTTATCAGGGTGATTAAATATCATTATTCTGAAGCAATATTCTCACTATAGTGTTCATTGAACAGCTTTGACGTATTTAAATCTGCATATTTATGATATTTTTACCTTTTATAAAGGGCATTTTCCCCTAATCTTATTAAATATAGGCTATGCTTCAGCTTTCCTTTTATATTCTTAAATTGTATCAATACATTAAATTAGAATAAGACAATATAGGGCTGTTACCAATCAAATTAAATAATTTACACTGCAAAATTACAACTTAAAGGGGTGGTAAACCACGATTTCATTTTTCTAACTTTAGCTAGTGTGTAATGTTGCTGTTTGAGCATAAACAACATCTGTAAAGTTACATCGTTCAAAGTTTAAAGCAAAGGGAGATATTTGCTTTTAAAGAAATCAATTTCTAAGGACTACAGCAAACGGCCGCTAGGGACTACAGACATTCCTCCAGGGTCTCTGACATCACCAGCCCCAATATTTACATAAACCCCTCCTCCGAGAACATTAAATAAGGGGGCGAGGCCATTTTGTATCGCCGCGGGGAAGCGTTGTTGTGGTAGGCTAGTTATTAGGCTGGAGTGTTGTTGCCGAAACGCTGTTATTTTCATCCGGAGTGCAGGTCCACTTTGTTCAGCCTTCCTAGGGACGGTGGTGTGTGGCAGTGCGTTTAACATACAACATGTTATATGCATGTGTGTATGAGACAGAGGGGAACATGGTCGCATTTGCAGCAGATATATGCTGCCCATCATAAATCAAAGCACGAGACAGACAGGGGTCGGAGGAGAAGACCGGAAAATGTGACATAATGGACAATATTAGTCTGTATTTGCAATACACGAGCCGCGGTTCAGCTGCGCGAGACACACACTGCCAGTGTGAATGCACAACGGGTGCGCGCTGCACATCTCACGGAGGAAAGCTTCCACAATCTTCACGAGATCAATGAAGGATTCGCACAATGGCTTGTCCTAAAAGATGGATTTAAAAACAGAACATGGATTTATTTTCCGTCTATGTGTTTTCCTGTAATAGTTCGTATTGTTAATTGTACGTTGTAGCAAGGAAGTAAACAGATGACAACGCTCATTTGGCTCTGCAAACCAGTTTGTTAAATGCTCATTCATACTTAACGTTATTCATACTTAACGCTACCGGTAATGCTACCCAAAGCACAGGCTACCGGTAAAGGTAAGGGGCGTGATGTTTCCGACAAACGCGCACTAGGCGGTTAGCGAACCACAACACACTGGGCCAGCTAACCAATCAGAGCCCATTGTGTATTTTTGAGGGACCGGCTTCATACAACCCGGAAACCATCAGACCGTTTTTACAAGGAGGGAAAAATATACTTAAGTAAAGTAACAAAGTATTTGTACTTCGTTACATTCCACCAGATTCCCGGGAAGGTGTTTCGGGCATGTCCGACCGGGAGGAGGCCCCGGGGAAGACCAAGGACACGCTGGAGGGACTATGTCTCCCGACTGGCCTTGGAACGCCTCGGTGTCCCCCCGGAAGAGCTAGAGGAAGTGTCTAGGGAGAGGGAAGTCTGGGCATCTCTGCTTAGACTGCTGCCCCCGCGACCCGGCCCCGGATAAAGCAGAAGAAGATGGATGGATGGATGGATGGATGGATACATTCCACCACTGACCAACGACAAGGTTCAGGCTTTATCAATCTTATATGCAGTGGACGAAATCCAGCGGGAACTGGAAAGTCATACGCAGTCCTACATCACCGGACTAATCTTCACGGTGCTTTAGACCCCGATGGAAACGCAGACAACAACAGGTCTTAGGGGAAGAATTGTTCTTGGTAATTTCGGTGGAAACGGGGCTATACAAAACAAGCAATTTCTCATGGAGCAATATACACAAAACATGATCTGACAGAAGCCACTGGATTCCGCCAATTACCGGGACCTGCACTCACCTAAAGGATTATTAGGAACAGCACACTAATACTGTGTTTGACCCCCTTTCGCCTTCAGAACTGCCTTAATTCTACGTGGCATTGATTCAACAAGGAGCTGAAAGCATTCTTTAGAAATGTTGGCCCATATTGATAGGATAGCATCTTGCAGTTGATGGAGATTTGTGGGATGCACATCCAGGGCACGAAGCTCCCGTTCCACCACATCCCAAAGATGCTCTATTGGGTTCAGATGGTTTGTTCTAGATTGAGGTTGTATTGAGATGGTGGTCCAGTGGGTTAAACCATGGAACTGATATGCAGAAGGTTGCTGGTTTGATCCCAGTGGTCACCACCAGTGTGTCCTTGAGCAAGGCACTTTACTCCATGTTGCTCCAGGGGGATTGTCCCTGTAATAAGGGCACTGTAAGTCGCTTTGGATAAAAGCGTCTGCCAAATGCATAAATGTAAATGAGATCTGGTGACTGTGGGGGCCATTTTAGTACTAACTCATTGTCATGTTCAAGAAACCAATTTGAAATGATTTGTGACATGGGGCATTATCCTGCTGGAAGTAGCCATCAGAGGATGGGTACATGGTGGTCATAAAGGGATGGACATGGTCAGAAACAATGCTCAGGTAGGCCGTGGCATTTAAACGATACCCAATTGGCACTAAGGGGCCTAAAGTGTGCCAAGAAAACATCCCCTACACCATTACACCACCACCACCAGCCTGCACAGTGGTAACAAGGCATGATGGATCCATGTTCTCATTCTGTTTACGCCAAATTCTGACTCTACCATCTGAATGATCAACAGAAATCCAGACTCATCAGACCAGGCAACATTTTTCCAGTCTTCAACTATCCAATTTTGGTGAGCTCGTGCAAATTGTAGCCTCTTTTTCCTATTTGTAGTGGAGATGAGTGGTACCCGGTGGGGTCTTCTGCTGTTGTAGCCCATCCGCCTCAAGGTTGTGCGTGTTGTGGCTTCACAAATGCTTTGCTGCATACCTCGGTTGTAACGAGTGGTTATTTCAGTCAAAGTTGCTCTTCTATCAGCTTGAATCAGTCGGCCCATTCTCCTCTGACCTCTAGCATCAACAAGGCATTTTGGCCCACAGGACTGCCGCATACTGGATGTGTTTCCCTTTTCACACCATTCTTTGTAAACCCTAGAAATGGTTGTGCATGAAAATCCCAGTAACTGAGCAGATTGTGAAATACTCAGACCGGCCCGTCTGGCACCAACAACCATGCCACGCTCAAAATTGCTTAAATCCCCTTTCTTTCCCATTCTGACATTCAGTTTGGAGTTCAGGAGATTGTCTTGACCAGGACCACACCCCTAAATGCATTGAAGCAACTGCCATGTGATTGGTTGATTAGATAATTGCATTCATGAGAAATTGAACAGGTGTTCCTAATAATCCTTTAGGTGAGTGTACATTACAATTGCTAATTTTATCTCCCATGATACTTTAGCAAGAGAGTGTAATATTCAGAATAGATTGAGACGACTTGCAAAAAAAGCAGCCGCCTCAGGCCAGGGCCAGTGAAGTCATCATAAGTGGACTACAAATAAACCTGACACATTTTATGCCCCAGAATCATGGGTGCACATTGCTGAGCTATTTGCACCGGGTCCCAGAGAGCAGGTGCGATGTTTACGGCCGAGCCAGGCTCTGTTGGCTCCTACACCACTCATCGGGTTTATGCGCGTCTTCAAACTTTGATTAACGGCTCGTTTAGTCGAGCAGCCATATTAATGCATTGGGCTGTTCTTTTCTTATTTTCTACAAATGGATGAAACATCAAACGCACTCTGCAAAGTGCACTGACAAATATATGACTGACACTCAACAGTAATTGACTGTGCACTCATTCAAACAGCCGAGCCGCATTTGAATAATAATTGTAAGTCTGATTGCTTATCTCTCCTCTAAAAGCTGCAATATTTGAGGTGTCGCTCAAGTCTGCTTAGCACTTTTTTGTTTGTAATTCTTATACTTACCCTATAGTAATAGAAATGCTTGAGTTTGCAAACCCCGTTAATAATGTGTTTAAGTATTAAGTAGTTTTTTTTTCTTCTTAATTTAGTCACATTCATAGTTGTGTGTATTTGGATGGGTTGTGTGTATTCCAGCGGGCTGCAGTGATGCTCGTCCTGAGGGCCGCCGGGGCCAGAGTGACACTCTAATTATAAACCTGCTGAGGCACGTTGAGTCATTGCTCTTGGCTATTTGTGCATACATATGCACTCTGTACAGTGTGTGTGTGTGTGTGTGTGTGTGGGTGTGTGTACACACACAGTAGCCACATTTGCATACAATGGCAGTCCTTAGTATGCTTCCATTGAAAAATAAATGTGAACAATTTACAATAAGGTTCCATTTGTTAACTACATTATTTAACTTGAACTAAACATGAAAAAGACTTCTACAGCGTTTATTAATCTTTTTTCAGACCGGAGGTTTGGGTTTGCTTGTTTGTTTGTTTTTAATAACCAAAAAAGAAGTGCTTAGAAGACGAAGCCCATGCTTATAATGAATTACAGCTCCATTTATACGTATTACTATTTTATAAATATATTTATAAAGACTCATTAAAACTGCACTATGTAAAAAAATGTTTCAGTAAAATATCCCAAAAACTATTGCTATTTTACCCAATTAACCGGGACGTGTGAGGGCGTGGCCTGTCGATGGCATCATATTTGCATTAGCCTCGGTTTCTGAGGGCTTTTATTTTGTAGTTTTGCAGAAACGCTTCACTCTCAGTGTGAAAAAGTGTCATAGCAGCCACCGAGAGAACGCACAGAGTAACGTCATCACATCATCAACACACTCAGATGTGTCTAATATGATAAACAGAGCTGCGTTACCTCATACTCATGACCGGAGAAGAGGAAATGGCGCCGGCGACTGTGTCATAATAAAAGTCCCACTGCTCGCGAGGCGTGTGTTGCGTTCATCTTATTCACAATCGTTCCTCAGCTCCACAACACTCGGTCCTGCTTCTGCTTCAGACTACAGTAACGTTAATAATCACATCTATCAACATGATTTCTGCCCGAGTCCTATCCCGATTCTTTCCCACCAGCTGTGAGGGGAAGACCACACGTCCCAAGATTCTGTGCTCAAACGTGCCATCATCAAACTACGCCTTTGTTTTGAACAGGTGACCTCTAGCGGATGGAAAAGTTACATAGTGCACCTTTAAGACCTATACTGCATTATAAGTACAGTTATAGTTACATTTATATTATTTGTATAATTACTTATAAGTCTTGCATTTGCTTTTTAAATGCACATGCTCATAATCCATTATACACTGATTTATAAGTATTAATTAGTCAGTCGTATGGCTCCATGCCTATTAATTGGGAAACTCTTCAAGATGGTGGTCCAGTGGGTTAAACCATGGAACTGATTTGCAGAAGGTTGCTGGTTCGATCCCAGCGGTCACCACCAGTGTGTCCTTGAGCAAGGCACTTTACTCCATGTTGCTCCAGGGGGATTGTCCCTGTAATAAGGGCACTGTAAGTCGCTTTGGATAAAAGCGTCTGCCAAATGCATAAATGAAAATGTAAATGTTATTAAAGCCAAAATTATATTTAGCGTCGCATTCAACATTGACAACCATATAAACATTCACCACGCTATCTATAGTCAGCTTGCTGGATTTCGGTCAAATACAGGCTATTTTTTGGTAAATTTAAAAGTAATGTGTTACTTTACTAGTTACTTGAAAAAGTAATCTGATTACATTACTCACATTGTAATGCGTTACACCCAAAACTGACGAATAAATATACACATTTTTTAATATTATTTAATGGATCAGAGCTAACACAAACTCACAATGAAGAGTTGTATTTTGTGTTAGCTAGCGTTAATAAATACGACAAATGCCTTGCTCATACTGTATATAGTTGCATCAACTAACACAACCTTACTGTAAAGTGTCACCACATACAAAAAGTAGACGGAGCCATACATAACAAAATGTTTTATAATATTTTGACTTTAGTCATTTTCATATGTATTGTGTATGTGTGTATAACTATTCTTTTCTAACTAGAAGAAGGAATTGGTTTTATACTAGAAAATCTTCTGATCATTGAAATTGTCAAAGTCATATGAAGCTTGATCAAGTGTAAATCATAAGAGTTTGGGGTATTTTTGGGAACACTTTATTTTACAGTGTCCTTGTTACATATGTTACATGTACTTACCATACACTCTAAAAAATGCTGGGTTAAAAATAACCCAAGTTGGGTTGAAAATGGACTAACCCAGCAATTGGGGTGTTTTAAGCAAACATTTAACCCAACCGCTGGGTTAAAACAACCCAATTGCTGGGCTAGTCCATTTTCAACCCAACTTGGGTTATTTTTAACCCAGCATTTTTAGAGTGTAGTTATTTAATATTTCTCAGTACTTAAATATATATTTACACTGTAACAATGACACCTTAAAATAAAATGGCCATAAGATGGCTTATTATTTTAAACAAAGTACAATTATATAATACATTTAAGATTCTGCACTATTTCTATACACTGAGGAAGAACAAATAAGTGGTTGCTTGACATACAACACAACCCATACACTCTAAAAAATGCTGGGTTAAAAACAACCCAAGTTGAGTTGAAAATGGACTAACCCAGCAATTGGGTTGTTTTAACCCAGTGGTTGGGTTAAATGTTTGCTTAAAACAACCTAATCGCTGGATTAGTCCATTTTCAACCCTTAAAGCTTAAGATGCTCTTTGGATCGTCTCAAATCATGCTGGAGAACATGAACATCGGGTTTTGTCCCTGTAGCTCCAGTGATAACTTTCCAATAAACTTCAAAACACATGCATTTTCACTAGAGTTCACAGACTTTTAAACCCAGTAATGTGCTGTAAATAGAAACATGTTTTTAAAAAGTGTGACGTTTTTTGCAGTAACAGGCATCTCACTCTTCTCCTTCAGGGCTCAAAACAAAACACTCACACAGAGCTCGCAATCATACAGAGAGATCCTGTGAACTGTAATCACAGTCTATTGTCATTTTTTATAAAAAGATTGAAAGAAACCTGCCTTTCTCTTTCACACATTATCATCACCTCTCCTCTCACCGCCTCTAAAACTCATACACTTCCACGGTTGAGCTTCAAACAACTCCAATTAACACAGAAGTTAGAGCAAGAAGAGAAGCACAGCACTTTCTCATGTAAGAGGGCCTGAGAGAGACATCTCAACAGACCAAACCAGACGGCAGATCCGGCCGCGTGACAGCTGAGAGAGAAAGATGAGCAGAGTCAATAAGAGAAAAGAAGAGCATCTGAGCGATCTGAAAAACCACAACCAATTTCATCTCAGATCTGCATCTAGTTTTCAGGGTCAAGTATATCAAGCATTTTTGATCATTTTCACAAGTTTCATGGCCCCCAGAATATTTTGTGGCATGAATATCTGAACATGCAACATATCAAAAGAGAGAACAGACTCTCTGCTTTTAAAGCGAAAAACTTTTATTTTTTTTCATAATAAAAGCAACATTTTGAGCAAAAAGCTGAGAAGATCCCATTTTGTCTTAAGGGTCCTGCACACTGTGCGATTTTTCTAAATCCTCTGCGAATGTTGCTTGTCAGACTGTACGAACATGATCCCTGATGTAATACATGTCACACTGTAGGATCTCAGTTGTCATTATGTCAGACTGTACGACAGTCAGACGCGAAAAACGGACGCAAGCAAGAGTCTCGTACGGACTGAGTTTTACGTCATCAATCCGTGACACGTTCGGTAACGGTGAGCCGCATTCACAGACACAATGTTCAGCAAACAACAAAAACAAGCGCTGGCATTTTTCATTCACCTGACTCTTTTCCACATGTTCCCTGTTGTGATTTGATGTTGTCGCACGAAATGCGTCATCAGGTTCTGCGCTCCTATTGGTTCTTGATTTGACTTCGTCCTAGGAGAAGACACACTGCAGGATTGCGCCTCAAATCTTCTGACACTGCCAGAATTTTGTCCGAGGTGAAATTTGATCGCAACGGTCATTAATCGGTTGTCGGTGCACATGTCAAACTAAGGATCAAAAACTTCAGATTTTAGCCTAGGATCAGAGAAATCCTTTAGGATTTCAAAACCGGCTTACGACTCCATCCAGATGGGATTCAGAGCGATGATCAAAGACAGATGGAGTAGATGGGAGTCCATCAACACCCCGAAGCTTCACAGTCCTGGCTCGTCCTGGGACGACATTTCATTTAGTAACATTAGGCACTTTTGATTTATATGATGTTTAATGTTGATGATCTCGTTATTTTACATTTGCATATGATTACATATGATATTGCTAGTTTCTGCTTCTTCTTCACCTGTGTTTTGATCAGGAGATTCTGTACCGTATAACAGTGAAAACACGGATGGCTGGAAAATCCCAAGTAGGTATAACTGCAGATTGGAGACCTCCAAAATGAGGCATGAAATCCAAACGCAGGCAGAGCCTCCAAAAGGGGGCGGGGTCTCCAAGTGAAAAGACTTTCGCTATTGGCTCTGGATTCATCCAATTGTCATTGACTTACATTTCAAAAATAAATGTTCAATTAAATTACACATTGTTTCTAGTTGATATTAGAACAACAAAGTTATCAATTATGCTATATAAATAATTGTGCTGGCCAATCGATTCATCGCAATTAATCGCATCCAAAAGAAAATGTTGTGTTTACATAATATATGTGTGTGTGCTGTGTATAATTATTATGTATATATAAATACACACTCATTCATGTATATATTTAAGAAATATTTGCATGTATATATTGTATGCATATATATTTTATACATAAATATTATATATTTTTCTTAAATATACACATGAATGTGTGTGTATTTATTTATACATAAAAATGATACCCAGCATATTATGTAAACACAAACTTTTATTTTGGATGCGATTAATCGCGATTAATCGATTGCCCACAACTGTGTATGAAATGTGCTAAACAAATAAACTTGCCTTGCCTAATAAATAAATATGCCTATGTAAATAAATATGCTTCATGAGAGAGAAGGCCAGAGCTCATGGCCAGTGGCATTCGGATCGGAGTTTGAAACTCTGCTCAATGATATAAGCGGGAATGCCCTGCGAGCTGCCCCAGTGCAGTGTGTAGTAAACTTCTACTCTATCGCTGTGTTCTAAGTGATGGGGCATCCCGGGGCTCAAGATTCGAAGGGTAGGAGGGGGTAGTGACACTGGGTGCAACTAAAAATATGCTGGTGAGGTCCGTCTGGAAATTAGAGATCTTATTACTGCTCATCTCCTGAACTGCCATTTTCTTTAGCATGCTATTTAGCACAAATCCCACCTTGCAGTCGATGTCACTGGTTAAGGTTAGTGTGCAGGGTAGGTTTAGGGGTTAAAATTGGTTGTAGCATTGTATGAAATCAGCACTGCGATTGACGTGACCAATTCAATCTTTTGAATCGGCTGTCAATGGGGGGAAGCCACACCCACACCAGCTACCCTTCTCAAAATTCCCATCAATGGCGGGGAAAGACTTGTTTGTAATTGGTCTTGCGTGTGCTATGGACATGAATAACAGAAATTGGAAAGGAAGCAGAACCACACACAATGCCTATAAAGCGGCACACTTTAAGATGAAATATCACTGCAGTCATGTGTTGTTCACATACAGCACAAGTCGCTTATTAAATATATTCATAAACCTAGAGCAATATCAACAACATAGATCTGTTCAATTCATATTTGATTGTGGGCCTATTTTTCACAGAATCTATTTACGGGCGGCAGAAAAAATATGCCTGTGTGATATATTTCATTTGTCCCTTTACAGTGGCACTGAACTGCACCAGCCTTTCATCTGAAGTATATGTCAGCTCAGTTCCAAACCCTAGTGTGCAGCTGCTGTTTACTACCTATACAGGACTTACACAAACCTTTTTTTAACTAAAAATAACTCAACTGTTTTAATACTTTGAGTATTAACTTATTTCTTTAGTACTGACAAGTATAAAATTGAAGCATATTTAATCTTTTGAGTGAGAGTACAATTAAGTATTCTAAGTATACTTGGCTTGTAGTTGTGTTTACTCTTTTATGGAAGCTTGTTTCCGTCTGCTACAGAATACATTTAAAAAAAAAAAGGCAATAGTATTGTTGTAGTACTCGAGACTGGTCTTGGTCTGGTCTCGGTCTCGACCACATTTGTATTCGGTCTTGTCTTGGTCTCAACCCCTCAAAGTCTTGGTCTTGTCTTGGTCTCAACCCCACAAATTATTGGTCTTGTCTTGGTCTCAACCCCTCAAAGTTGGTCTCAACCCCACAGTCTTGGTCTTGTCTTGGTCTCATCCCCACAGTCTTGGTCTTGTCTTGGTCTCATCCCCACAAAGTCTTGGTCTTGTCTTGGTCTCAACCCCACAAAGTCTTGGTCTTGGTCTCAACCCCTCAAAGTCTTGGTCTTGTTCTCAACCCCTCAAAGTTTTGGTCTTGTCTTGGTCTCAACCCCACAGTCTTGGTCTTGTCTTGGTCTCAACCCCACAGTCTTGGTCTTGTCTTGGTCTCATCCCCACAAAGTCTTGGTCTTGTCTTGGTCTCAACCCCACAAAGTCTTGGTCTTGGTCTCAACCCCTCAAAGTCTTGGTCTTGTTCTCAACCCCTCAAAGTTTTGGTCTTGTCTTGGTCTCAACCCCACAGTCTTGGTCTTGGCTTGGTCTCAACCCCACAAAGTCTTGGTCTTGTCTTGGTCTCAACCCCACAAAGTCTTGGTCTTGTCTTGGTCTCAACCCCACAAAGTCTTGGTCTTGGTCTCAACCCCTCAAAGTCTTGGTCTTGGTCTCAACCCCACAGTCTTGGTCTTGTCTTGGTCTCAACCCCACAAAGTCTTGGTCTTGTCTTGGTCTCAACCCCACAAATTATTGGTCTTGTCTTGGTCTCAACCCCTCAAAGTTGGTCTCAACCCCACAGTCTTGGTCTTGTCTTGGTCTCAACCCCTCAAAGTCTTGGTCTTGTCTTGGTCTCAACCCCACAAAGTCTTGGTCTTGGTCTCAACCCCTCAAAGTCTTGGTCTTGTCTTGGTCTCAACCCCACAAAGTCTTGGTCTTGGTCTCAACCCCTCAAAGTTTTGGTCTTGTCTTGGTCTCAACCACACAAAGTCTTGGTCTAATCTTGGTCTCAACCCCACAAAGTCTTGGTCTTGTCTTGGTCTCAACCCCACAAAGTCTTGGTCTTGTCTTGGTCTCAACCCCACAAAGTCTTGGTCTTGGTCTCAACCCCTCAAAGTCTTGGTCTTGGTCTCAACCCCACAGTCTTGGTCTTGTCTTGGTCTCAACCCCACAAAGTCTTGGTCTTGTCTTGGTCTCAACCCCACAAATTATTGGTCTTGTCTTGGTCTCAACCCCTCAAAGTGGGTCTCAACCCCACAGTCTTGGTCTTGTCTTGGTCTCAACCCCTCAAAGTCTTGGTCTTGGCTTGGTCTCAACCCCACAAAGTCTTGGTCTTGGTCTCAACCCCTCAAAGTCTTGGTCTTGTCTTGGTCTCAACCCCACAAAGTCTTGGTCTTGGTCTCAACCCCTCAAAGTTTTGGTCTTGTCTTGGTCTCAACCCCACAAAGTCTTGGTCTTGTCTTGGTCTCAACCCCACAAAGTATTGGTCTTGACTCGGCCTCAACCCCTCAAAGTCTTGGTCTTGGTCTCAACCCCTCAAAGTCTTGGTCTTGTCTTGATCTCAACCCCACAAAGTCTTGGTCTTGTCTTGGTCTCAACCCCACAAAGTCTTGGTCTTGTCTTGGTCTCAACCCCACAAATTATTGGTCTTGTCTTGGTCTCAACCCCTCAAAGTGGGTCTCAACCCCACAGTCTTGGTCTTGTCTTGGTCTCAACCCCTCAAAGTCTTGGTCTTGGCTTGGTCTCAACCCCACAAAGTCTTGGTCTTGGTCTCAACCCCTCAAAGTCTTGGTCTTGTCTTGGTCTCAACCCCACAAAGTCTTGGTCTTGGTCTCAACCCCTCAAAGTTTTGGTCTTGTCTTGGTCTCAACCCCACAAAGTCTTGGTCTTGTCTTGGTCTCAACCCCACAAAGTATTGGTCTTGACTCGGCCTCAACCCCTCAAAGTCTTGGTCTTGGTCTCAACCCCTCAAAGTCTTGGTCTTGTCTTGATCTCAACCCCACAAAGTCTTGGTCTTGGTCTCAACCCCTCAAAATTTTGGTCTTGTCTTGGTCTCAACCCCACAGTCTTGGTCTTGTCTTGGTCTCAACCCCACAAAGTCTTGGTCTTGTCTTGGTCTCAACCCCACAAAGTCTTGGTCTTGTCTTGGTCTCAACCCCAAAAAGTTTTGGTCTTGTCTTGGTCTCAACCCCACAAAGTCTTGGTCTTGGTCTCAACCCCTCAAAGTCTTGGTCTTGTCTTGGTCTCAACCCCACAAAGTTGGTCTCAACCCCTCAAAGTCTTGGTCTTGTCTTGGTCTCAACCCCACAAAGTCTTGGTCTTGGTCTCAACCCCTCAAAGTCTTGGTCTTGGTCTCAACCCCTCAAAGTCTTGGTCTTGTCTTGGTCTCAACCCCACAAAGTCTTGGTCTTGTCTTGGTCTCCACCCCACAAAGTTGGTCTCAACCCCACAGTCTTGGTCTCAACCCCAAAAAGTCTTGGGGCCCTATCTTGCACCCAGCGCAATTGACTTTGTACACCGACGCATGTGTCATTCCTATTTTGCAACCGTGCAAAGCGCGCTTTTCCCTCCACAGAAGCACGTCGCTAAACTAGTGAATGAACTTGCGCTCCCTGGGCGGTTCAGCGCAAAAAAGGAGGCGTGTTCCGGCGCAAACAATCCCTGGTGCTATTTTGCTGTTCCATTAAACAATTGCGCCACTGACCAGAAAAAACCTAGTCTAAAGTCAGTGGCGCGTTGCGCATTGTTCATTATGCTATTTTAAGGGCGCATGCTTGACCATAATGTATAGCGTGCACAACGCGCATACACTTTGCTCATGTAATCTACACAGATGCAACAGTTATTTTTGCAAATCATAAATTGTTACACTAAAAAAATATTAACACATGAGATGACGGAAATCATTGTGGTGTGCCACGAAGATGTGAAAAAATAGGCATAAATCTAGCTTACAAATTATTCAGGCTAATTATTTATTTAACCGACGCTATTTTGGGTGGGTTTCTCCCATCCCCATACAACACAACTTCTCTGTCTTTCACTGCTCTTACAAGAACATCAGTCTCCTCGGCTGTGAACCGCTCCTGGCGTGCGCCTGGTAAATACGCCATAATAATAGCAATCCATAATGGAACTTGCGCACCTGCTTTTAAAGGGAATGTTGGATGACGCTCTGATTGGTTTATTCACGTTACGCCCAAACCACACCTATGAATAATGAAGCTACTTCAGACCAACCCATTTTAGATTTGCGCCGGGCGCAAGAGCCATTTATCCCGCCGGGAAAATAGCAACAGCGCCGAGACCCGCCCACAAAGTTACTTGCGCTTTGCGCTTTGACACTTGCGTTTCAGATCGTTAAAATAGGGCCCTCGGTCTTGGTCTTGGTCTTGGTCTTGGTCTCAACCCCTCAAAGTTTTGGTCTTGTCTTGGTTTCAACCCCACAAAGTTGGTCTCAACCCCACAGTCTTGGTCTTGTCTTGGTCTCAACCCCACAAAGTATTGGTCTTGTCTTGGTCTCAACCCCTCAAAGTCTTGATCTTGTCTTGGTCTCAACCCCACAAAGTCTTGGTCTTGTCTTGGTCTCAACCCCACAAAGTCTTGGTCTTGTCTTGGTCTCAACCCCTCAAAGTCTTGGTCTTGGTCTCAACCCCACAAAGTTTTGGTCTTGTCTTGGTTTCAACCCCACAAAGTTGGTCTCAACCCCACAGTCTTGGTCTTGTCTTGGTCTCAACCCCACAAAGTATTGGTCTTGTCTTGGTTTCAACCCCACAAAGTTGGTCTCAACCCCACAGTCTTGGTCTTGTCTTGGTCTCAACCCCACAAAGTATTGGTCTTGTCTTGGTCTCAACCCCTCAAAGTCTTGATCTTGTCTTGGTCTCAACCCCACAAAGTCTTGGTCTTGTCTTGGTCTCAACCCCACAAAGTCTTGGTCTTGTCTTGGTCTCAACCCCTCAAAGTCTTGGTCTTGGTCTCAACCCCACAAAGTCTTGGTCTTGGTCTCAACCCCTCAAAGTCTTGGTCCATATCAGACACGGTGAATGAAGTCTGGTTTCACGTTAGTGTCATGTGAACCGCCACAGCTCCGATCCAGAGTCATGATAGCACAGAGCAGATCATGTGATCGAGTCACTGCAGACCAGAAAACGTATCAGACCCATTTTAATTCTGCACAGAATGCTGTATTTTAAAGCAATATAGAGGAGATTAGGGGAAGAAATGATTAAAGATTATGAGGAAACTGTGGCTTTACCAAGCTCAATGGCTCTGTCCGAGCTGTGATATAAACTAAACGCTATTGGCCATTTAAAAAAAGGGGAGGAGCTGATTGATATGTCCCGCCCTGTCTTCCTGTTTCAGTGGAAATTACGTCAACACATTGAATAATGCTGCGCTTTTCCAAGGCACTTCAGTGGGATTTTAAAGAGTATAACTTATAGAAATGAATGAGAACACTGTATCTAAGTAAGATCAATGTAAAATCCCATCAAATACTGAGGAGAGCAACACAAATAACATTCAAATTTCCATTGCCAACTGTCCTATGACTCCTTCCTTCAGCCTGTGACAGAGGCTGTGAATAATTAGTGTCAGGAGTATGAGTGCTCGTGTCAGACCTCTCGGCTTTGGACACAGATGGTGTTCTCCCCTGCAGCGGCACGGGTCATGTTAGCATAGCTAATCACTGTCAGAGAGACACTTCATATCCGCGCCTGCCAACACACTTACCATACTGACACCAGCCGAGAACTCTCTCGCCGTCTTGTCATGTTTGGGCAAATTTTTCTGACTGAATGGTGTTAAGGATCCACAATGGTAATTGATTGACTCTGAGGGCACACAAATAGAAACCTCACGCTGAGCTTAATCAAGCTTATTGGGAAACTCATTCAATAGTCTAATACATTTCAAGGTGTAGCTCATGCAAGATGTCGATTCTGTAGTCATGTTCTTACCCTCATGCCATCCCACAACTAAGCACCAGTGCACTGTAAACAAATTATAATTATATGATCAATAAGTAACATGTTTTACATTGCTTTAACTCATCAAAAAAAGTCATTTTCAACCTTTTTATGAGTTATACGAGATTCAACTAATTTTTTCAAAAAGTCAGTTTAATGTAATTTAAGTTGAAGTTAATTGTACTTAATTTAAGGCATTTTTTTAGTTTTTTACAGTGTGGTCCATAAAACTTGTCTGCTAAAACAGTTTCTCATTAAATGTTGTTCTCTAAACATGCATCCTTGTGAAAAAGAAGTGCACTTAGGGCGTGTTCACACTTGACGTCTTTTTTAAAGCTGCCAGTGTCTATTTTACATTATAATCATATGGAGTAACCCGTGTTTTCAAAAAAGTGAGTGATTTTTTTAAACGGCAACGTCTTTTTCTGCAGCTCAGCGCGTCTTTTAAGGTTGAAAAAAAAAGTTAAACTTTACTGATAAAAACGCCCTAAGTTAAGCGCCTTTTTGACAGCTGACCAATGACAAGCGAGTAGCAAAACCTGAAAGTGGAGAAGGGGCCTAGACTTTTAGTCTACAATAAAACTAAATATGTCATTAAAAAACAACCCCACCTCTTTTCGTTTACATTTAAAACAATATTAAACATATTAATATGTGGTTCAGACATAGGCGTCGATTTCGGGGGGGGACGCGTACCCACCAGATTTCGTCATGAGTCCTTTTGCACCCACCACTTTTTTTTTTTTTTTACCAATTTAACGGTGAAGCATTGCTGCCACAAACATATTATTTTTTCAACTCAATTGTGTCGTAATAACGATATCTTATGTCGTTTTAATGGCATCTTTTGTCGTAAAAACGTTTGAAAAGCAGAAGCAAGCTTCGTAAAATAGGCTCTTCCGCCGCCTGTATCAGTGGCAGTGCCCATAGCACGAAATTGTTGTAATGTATTGATGTAGCCTACAGTTCTTAACAGCCATGGGTAGCAGTGCCATGGGCCGCTCATGATTAGCGTAATGACCCCGGTGCAGCCACAAATATCAGAACTATCTATAGGCTAGGCCTACTGTAATTAAGACATTCAAGAAATGTATTAAAAAGAAAGACGCTTTCAGCCTTACACAAAGTAGAGCCCTACATTTCTGCCCGAGCCCGACGGGCCCCGACTTTTTTACGCCCCTAGGGCCGGGCTTCGGGCCAATTTTCCAGTCATAGCCTACCTCAGACGCGGGCCGGGCTTCGGGCCTTTTTAGGCTATAGGACGCCGCTGTGCAACACGCATCGCCACAAATGAGTAAAGCAAGCCAACACGCAAACTGCCACAAGTGAAACTGAAAATAAGCTAAGTCTAGATGCTCAAAAGCACAATCATCTTCATTAACACTAATGAGACTAAAGGCTCTTACCAGTGTTTAGGTCGCTCGTTCTCATAATGCGGTCTTTGATGTTGAAATGAGCTGATGAATAAAATGCCCATATCTGTTGCTTTCGTTGACATGAACTCTGTTAAATGTGCATATAGCACGGGAATTGAAGATTGGATTTATATTCATTTCGCGGAGAGGTGTAAGGCAAGACAACCAGCATGTTTTTTAATTCTTTGTTTCGATTGTGTAGCCCGTTTCGTTTGCGCGCGCCGTTGCGATCTGCCTGCCTCATCTTGTCAAAAATGCCTTTTTACCACCAGTGCACTGTAAACAAATTATAATTATATGATCAATAAGTAACATGTTTTTACATTGCTTTAACTCATCAAAAAAAGTCATTTTCAACCTTTTTATAAGTTATACGAGATTCAACTAATTTTTTCAAAAAGTCAGTTTAATGTAATTTAAGTTGAAATGACTTAAACAGCCAAGTTCATTGTACTTAATTTAAGGCATTTTTTTAGTTTTTTACAGTGTGGTCCATAAAACTTGTGTGCTAAAACAGTTTCCCATTAAATGTTGTTCTCTAAACATGCATCCTTGTGAAAAAGAAGTGCACTTTCACACTTGACGTCTTTTTTAAAGCTGCCAGTGTCTATTTTACATTATAATCATATGGAGTAACCCGTGTTTTCAAAAAAGTGAGCGATTTTTTTAAACGGCAACGTCTTTTTCTGCAGCTCAGCGCGTCTTTTAAGGTTGAAAAAAAAGTTCAACTTTTCTGATAAAAACGCCCTAAGTCAAGCGCCTTTTTGACAGCTGACCAATGACAAGCGAGTAGCAAAACCTGAAAGTGGAGAAGGGGCCGGTTATCTCTCTATGTATATTTTAGTCTACAATAAAACTAAATATGTCATAAAAAAACAACCCCACCTCTTTTCGTTTACATTTAAAACAATATTAAACATATTAATATGTGGTTCAGACAAGTGTGCATACATGATTATCACTGTAATAAAATTAAATATGACATAAAACACAACACAGTCTCTTTTTGTTAAATGTCAGTTTATGTGTGATCAATAATAGCCATTATAAAAGTATAAGTAAAAGGTATAAGAAACTACACAATAAATAAAGCAAACATACAAAGTCAGCGCTAGTAGCAACAACGGTAAAGTTAAATAGTCTAAAAATATAAAGTAATGAAACTTCACTTTGCCTTCAGCCTAAACGATTTGCCAGGGAACAAAACAAAGATCGCCCATTAGATATACATCAGACGAATTATATCTTGAGCTTAACCACTACAGGACAGCAGAGCCAGCGGCAAATGTCTGAAGGACTGGCCGAGGAAAGGCTGCTCTCGCCGGGGTTAACGAGCGCTGAGCGCCGCTGATCCACTGGAGCTCACAACTCCAAAAACGCCAGATCAAATATTCAAATAGGCGCTCTCTTTTATAAATAAACCACAGATTTGAGCTTTACACAAGAACATTATCGCCTGAAAAAGTCTTAAAACTACGTTTTGTCACACATTAACAGTAGTTTTTTAAATTACGCTGGGTTTCTCATCAAGACATTTTGTATCTCTGCACCACAGAGCACTCTTGTTGTGGCTGTTGTTAACAAAAGACGCCCTCGTCTGCTATTTTGAACCAAAATATTTCATTAAAAGAGCACTCTTGTCAACTTTTTCTTGTCAAAACAGACGTCAAGTGTGAACACGCCCTTAATTGTTCTTAATATGCTCTGCACTTCAAATCTTAAAAGTACATTAAAAAATGGTGCTTTGCAGATAATATAATATGAAATAAAAGGCCACTTAAGTGTACTTAAAGAAAGCAGACTTCCGTGACTGTCTTAACACACTTTTTAAACGTTCACTATAATAATGAAAAATTAAATGTTTTACTTTAAAGTACATTTTAAATCATAATATTTGGTCATACTTAAAAGTACACTTATTTTGATGCGTTGTCTACAATATGACAAGATTTTCTAAATCAGACATACAAAGTTAAAAAAGAAATGACATTGAAATATATTTTAATTTGCCATAAATGCTTATCAGTGCATTCAGCAGTACACTTTAAACATATTTCAAGGAAAACAGAACTAATTATGAAATTACATATATAAATGTACTTAAGTCCTACTTTAGTGGGTCAAAAACACTATAGAACATGTATTTAATTGCAATTAACTGTCTGAAAATATTACATTTAGTTAACACTTAAGTATTCTAAAGTATATTATTTCTGTAATAAGTATACTCTTTTATTTATTTTTCTCAAGATCACACCTAAAATCTGTCAGCACATTCATATGACTTTGATTGTATTTTTATGGTGCTCTTTTATCAGTGTTTTTGGAACAAAACAAGTGAGATAATTGAAATATTCCTTTAAACCGTTTGCACAGGCCTCAAGAACTTCTAAAGCAACCAAATGCGTTTCAGGCTGGCATGAAACTGGCATAAGCAGCTCCCCTCCCTCAACCTTTCTGAGTCTTAATCTACTTAAGAGACCAACTCCGTGTGTAAATCCATGCAAATGTGCAGTGGGAATTGTGTGGAAGGCGAAATCACCAGCCATGCGAGAAAAGGAGAATTTGCAGCGTCAGGCACAGAGGTATTACCGTACCACACTGACCCCCATCTCATGTAATATTTGGCCGTGCTTTTGATTCATTTGGTTCCTTTTTATTTCTAGAAAGGCCTAATCTACTCCTAGCGCCCGACGAATGCTCACGTCCTCTCGGTCTAATTGAGTTCCAGCTCTGCGCCAGAGTTCGTCACATTAGCTTGTTTGTTATCCTCAGAGGATGCAGTGGAAAAAAGAGTTTTGTGCAGAAGGCTTTGTTTTTTTTTTTTGTGGGCAATAATTTAAAGATCCTGGAAAGATTTTATTTCAAGGAGCCCAAGAAAGTGAGCCGGTGCAGTGAGGAGTTTAAAAATCAAGGCTAATATGGATTTCTTTCACGCTTCTCTCCGACCCGGCACACTGCACATTCACTCGGGTTTAATTTCTGGGTGGAGACCGGCGCTGGTAAATTGTGGCTGAGCACTGAGGCTAATGGGATGGGATGTTTTTAAGCTCTGACCTGATTGGCCGTCAGTGGCGTGTTGTGAATTTATGAAATGATGAGCTTTTTAGTTCAATGCATATTTATGGTGCATTTTAATTTGAAGTTTACACAGTGTTAATGGAACTGTGCATACTTAACGAAAATGGAAAAAATCAAGAAATGACAAGCGGGACACTTTTGGACATCGTGCTCATAATTACATAATAAGATGTACTTAAGTGAGTCAAAAACACTCTAAAGCTCAGATGATTTCATTTACTACAAATGCAAACTAATATCTTTTCATTTCATTGCAATTAATATGCAATTAAGTGTCTATATTCAGTTCACACTTTAAAGGGGTGGTAAAACACACTCTTTCGAAGGCTTGATTGTGTTTGTGGGGTGCACTGTAACATGTGTTCATGCTGCGTTTTTAAAAAATTGCATTATTTTTCATCTATTTTACCTTTATTCTACACTGCTCTGTCCCTCCTTGTGAAAACGGTCTGATGGTTTCCGGGTTGTATGAAGCCGGTCCCTCAAAAATGCACAATGGGCTCAGATTGGTTAGCTGGCCCAGTGTGTTGTGATTCGCTAACCGCCTAGTGCACGTTTGTCGGAAACGTCCCGCCCTTTACCGGTAGCCTCAGGCTACTAGCGTCAATAAAACCATACCAATTTGAGCCGGAATCAGACCCAGACAATTTTAGTGAAGATGATCGAGCAGAACCTGTTCAGTCCTCAAGAGTAAAGACTGCGGATCTATAGTGATCGCTACTGAATGGCACCGTTACTTTTGTATTTTTAGAACGATTATAGCCAAATATCTGTCGCAAGAACGAACACTAAACATTGGCTTTACTATAGTATCCAAATCAAACACAGAAGCATGTTTAGCCTGTAGATAAACAACACATAAAAGCTCTAATCAAAGAATCATTTACACTAATGCCAAGTTCGCTGTTGAGATTTTAAAACGTTTGTAACGTTAGGTGTTTGTCGGATAACGTTAATATGAATGAGCATTTAACAAACTGGTTTGCAGAGCCAAATGAGCGTTGTCATCTGTTTACTTCCTTGCTACAACGTACAATTAACAACACAAACTATTACAGGAAAACACATCGACGAAAAATAAATCATACTTACAGGTTGTGGCCCGTAAACAGCTTCTGTTTTTAAATCCATCTTTCAGGACAAGCCGTTGTGCGAATCCTGCATTGATCTCGTGAAGATTGTGGAAGCTTTCCTCCGTGAATGTACCCGTCTCACACTGGCAGTGTGTGTCTCGCGCAGCTGAACCGCGGCTCGTGTTTTGCAAATACAGACGAATATTGTCCATTATGTCACATTTTCCGGTCTTCTCCTCCGACCCCTGTCTGTCTCGTGCTTTGATTAATGATGGGCAGCATATATCTGCTGCAAATGTGACCTGTTCCCCTCTGTCTCATACACACATGCATATAACATGTTGTATGTTAAACGCACTGCAACACACCCCCGTCCCTAGGAAGGCTGATCAAAGTGGACCTGCACTCCGGATGAAAATAACAGCGTTTCGGCAACAACACTCCAGCCTAATAACTAGCC
The DNA here is from genome assembly GCA_023566225.1 of Romanogobio albipinnatus. Taxonomy (NCBI): domain Eukaryota; kingdom Metazoa; phylum Chordata; class Actinopteri; order Cypriniformes; family Gobionidae; genus Romanogobio; species Romanogobio albipinnatus. Next base: position 69,548,722 of record CM042242.1, on the reverse strand, counting down.
TACCACAACAACGCTTCCCCGCGGCGATACAAAATGGCCTCGCCCCCTTATTTAATGTTCTCGGAGGAGGGGTTTATGTAAATATTGGGGCTGGTGATGTCAGAGACCCTGGAGGAATGTCTGTAGTCCGTAGCGGCCGTTTGCTGTAGTCCTTAGAAATGGATTTCTTTAAAAGCAAATATCTCCCTTTGCTTTAAACTTTTGCTTTTGTAACTTTACAGAGGTTGTTTATGCTCAAACAGCAACATTACACACTAGCTAAAGTTAGAAAAGTGAAATCGTGCTTTACCACCCCTTTATGTATATAACTCTGAAATAAGTGTGTCTACTCTTTTTTAAAGTTATTTTGCACAAGATCAAACTTAAAATCTGTCAGCACATGCTTCATATGAACTACGCTCTAAAAAATGCTGGGTTAAAAATAAGCCAAGTTGGGTTGAAAATGTACTAACCCAGCAATTGGGTTGTTTTAACCCAGCGATTGGGTTAAATGTTTGCTTAAAACAACCCAATTGCTGGGTTAGTCCATTTTCAACCCAACTTTGGTTATTTTTAACCCAGCATTTTTTAAAGTGTACTTTGTATTGGTATGATGATCTTTTAACACCATTTACATTATACTATCAAAAGAAACCAATAATATTTGTTTAGTTTAGGGGCCAATTCTCACTCTTAAGTGCATATCACTAGGATATTGTCTGTTTATTAGTACTTATAAAGCACATATTAATGCCTTATTCTGCATGACATATTCTACATCCCTTAATCTACCCAATACCTAAACCTAACTAATTCACTAACTATTAATAAGCAGTAATTAGTTATTTATTGATGCAAAAGTTATAGTTAATGGTGAGAATTGGACCCTGGATCTAAAGTGTGACCGTAGTTTTATAATAAAATGCTATTTATTAAAACAATTGATACATTTTCTGACCATAAGTCACCATACATACAGGTGTCGTGATGTTGATGGACAGAGAGGCGGAGGTTCATTTTCACTAGTTGGACTCATTCCAGCTGATTTCCAGACTGTTGTGAGCGTGAGAGATGAGCATTATCAAATCTGCAAGGGTAATGAGGCAGTCACAGTGTGACGGAGGCCTGGTCACCTGTGTTTCAGTCTGTATTTCCTCATTCACATTCACAGCACACACACTGAGGGAGGCAAACGAGACGCTGCTCTCTCCGAAAACATTTACTTCCGGACAGCGGCGCTTTAGAAAAATAAGCGAGCTCATATTTCTGTAATGCCTTGCATATGAAATGATAGTCAGGATATATAATTTGTTTGGAATGGAAATATATGCGCTTTTATGGACTTCAAAACAGAAACAGCCTTTCACTGCCATTATAATGCTTGGAAAAGCCAGGACCTGTTTTATATAAAATCCTAGGTGTATATGAAGAAAGTCATAATAATAATAATAATAATAATTTGTTACATTTATATAGTGCTTTTCTAGGCGCTTTACAAGGAAGGGGGGAATCTCCTCAACCACCATCAATGACCTGGATGATGCGACGGCATATATATATATATTAGGAGGCCATGATGGACAGGGGCCAATGGGCAAATTTGGCCAGGATGCCGGGGTTACACCCCTACTCTTTATCGAAGGACATCCTGGGATTTTTAATGACCACAGAGAGTCAGGACCTCAGTTTAACGTCTCATCCGGAGGTGCTTGTTCCAGTATAGTGTCCCCATCACTACACTGGGGTGTTAGGACCCACACAGACCACAGTGAGCGCCCCCTGCTGGCCTCACTAACACCTCTACCAGCAGCATCCTAGTTTTCCCAGTTGGTCTCCCATCCAGGAACTGACCAGGCTCAGCCCTGCTTAGCTTCAGTGGGAAACCAGTCCTAGTCATATACACCAAGGATGACTTGAGGGTGAACAAATAATGGGCTAATTTTCATTTGTGGGTGAACTATCCCTTTAATTACAAGTGGGACGCTATTTGGACTTCATTGACATGCACACACACAGGCCATCACAAGTTCACACATCAAGTGGGACAAAAATGCATCAAATTCTTCTACGAATGATCTGAACTGCTGTCCACATTCATTTTATAGCGGTTACAGATGCCAACAATAGAGAACTGCAATGATGACATATTTTTGTAGGCCAACTCATAACTTAACATCAGGTTTCCTCAACTAAAACCCAGTAGGATTTTTCCATTGGATTTATTACAGTAAATAAGCTCTGACCAAAAAAAAGCTTGTTTCGTTCATTTTGATAATCATTGCAATTGAACACACTGATTACTTAAATATAATCACCAGAAGTAAAAAAAAGTTAAAGTTAGGCTATAAACAACCATGGTGTCACAACTCATTTCAGGTGTTTAACCAAAAACACATTGACTTCAGGACGATGGAACTGGAAGTTCGAAAATAAGACCTTATTTACAGGTTTTAGGATTCATTCCTGCAACACTCTATTGATTATGTTGTGCCTATTTCTAAAGTCTTAAGGGTCAACTTCATCCTTCCCTTCCTTGTGCACTAGTTTTGGGAACAGATCAAACGTTCATACGTCAATGAAATGTGAGCAATCTATTAGGTCATGAGAGCTTCTGTTTGTGTGTGTCATTGGGTCAGTGCATTGCAAACCTCTGGTGTGAGTTTGTCCTCTCTTCCGGCCGGTGGAGGAGCTGTGCGTAACGTTCTGGAAGTGTGTTATCTCCATAGTGGTGTTGGTCCGGAAACTCTCTTTAAACCTCTGCATCAGGGCCTCTACGCTCTCTTGATCGGGGTCCAGCGCTGAAACACACACACACACACACACAAACCTGTGAGTCACAGGAAAACACACACCTCTGCTGAAAGGCGTTAGAGGGCAGCGCATGATTTACAACATGCTGAAAATGCTGAAGTCATGGTTATCTATTCCTGTGTTAAAAAAAAAAAAGATAAATGAGCGTAAAGGGTGTGAGATGATTTACTCAGTAAACGGTTTGTCCTTAAAAGAGAAATAAGGGCATGTGAGTTATCTCCAGAACTTCATCTATCCTGTCTTTAACACACTCTCCTTCCCTATTCATCTTATCTCTCCACATCAGCTCTTTGCTCTTCTCGTGAACATGCATGCTTTGATGCACTTTGGAAAGAAGGCTAAAACAATGCGGAATCTGACAAAGTGCAGTTTTTAAAAGTTTTGTTCTTGCCATGAGAGTATAAGTTGTGGTGTGCTACATTAATCCTGTTTCCTCGGGTAGATTCAAAGTTCTGCCCTAACAAACCTTGAAAAATGTCCGGTCCAAAATAAACTTTACATGTATGTGGGGAGCATTGATCGTGTTTGTTGACCCTTTCATTTCAAAACCATATGGCCACTGAGATGCTATAACTTCCAGTGGATGTCAGAACGTGGATGAAGGGATTCGCTCCCATTCGAACACAATAACATCAATGAGGCATCAATCAAGCCTTGCTGTTTGTAGTGAAAGTGCACAAACACAGTCATGAAAGTCTTCTCTCTTTAAATGCACTTACGTGGCCTTTTAGTTCATTAATATTATCTAAAAGTACAGTTTTTTAAATGTATACTATCGTTATGACAGCCTCTGCAGAAGAAAATCAAATCCTACTTTATCATCACATCTTTGGCCTCGCCCACTGGAGTGTTAGTGAGATGACGAGGAGAGAAGAGCGATACAGGATCACTGCACTAAAAATAACATCACCTTCCAAAAGATCCGAATGCTAGGAATGTGCTTATTTGTTTTCAACAATGTGAATGTCTCAGATGAGCAGTATTTATTTGTATTCTGTACATTTCACTGTGGATTCTATGAGAAATCAGTCACATTTTCGGCGCAGGCTTTGCAAACAGACTTTTATGATATGGACTCGACAGTAATGCCACAACATTTAAGTGACCGTGTTAATTCTAACGCCTGATCTGAGACCAGTGATTTCTGATATTTAATGATTCAAGTGCAGTCAGATGTTCTTTATCTGTCAGTATATCAATCCAGTGACTAAACGCTCAACTTCACATTGTTTCTCTTAGTAGGATGAAAATAATCTTTTATTTAACCCTCTCGAGTCGGCTGTCGCGCCGGCGTGATCGACTTGCTTTTTTTTCTTATCAGTGCCAAAGAGACTCAAATAACTCTTTTATCATTCAGGCAAGTTTTATACATCATTATAATCTGTTAAGTTTCTATTTTTTTGTGTACAGTCACAATAAAAACAAATTGTTGTGCTTTTTGCAAAATAAAGAAAACAAATATGATGGGCGATCTGCAGCCTCTCCGTCAAAGACGTTCATTCAGATAGTCTTCAGAAAATGACCTCTAGCTTAGTGAATACTTGTCTCACAAACATGAGACATACGTCTAAAGAAATGCTGAAATGTCAGGTTTTAAATAATGTAAACAAAATCAAAAACAAATATTCTGTGTTTATGTAATAAAACTTGTAAGTGCAAAGGAAACATCATAAACAAATGCAGTTCATGACCCCTTTAAGATTGAAAGCACACTACGAGTGCGCATTCAATATAACTAAGTGTGTTTCTTTTTCACAAGGGCCTGTTTCAAATTGAACAAAAAAAAAGTTCATTGACGCACCCTGTTCTACTAAAACGTTCAGATTGCAAGCCTGTATGCATTATTTTCCAAGTCTGTAGATGAAACAGGGGGTGTGCACGTACTCTTGGACATATACCTTTATTTTGCATTATTTCAGGTTCATGGATTCACTCTATTAAGGTCATGCTATTACCCTTACAATTCGACTAGAACCATGTGATGTTTAGGCCAAATGGAGAGTAACTTCATTTTATTGATTTCCCAAAAATTCCACACAGAGTGCATCCGGCAACCTTCATATGTGGGTGCATTGTAGTTCATGCAGGGTCACTGCAAGATTTGAGCAAATGTTTTTGGCCCCCTGTTTGGAAATCAGCAGCACTTCCAGACGGGGGGGCCAAAGGAAAGATAGACAAAGGTGGTGCGATTCTCACAACTCTGCAATGTCTGTGTTGTATTTCCAACTGGCAGTAAATCAGAATGCCTCGGGGGACGCCGCTGACCCATCTGAACATGTTCTGGCCCATTTGCACCACAGCAGAGGCATAATATATAAAAATAAACTTCCCTCTTATTGTCTGCTCCAGGAGTGGGAGGAGGTGAAACAGAGAGATGGAGTGGGATGAGATGCCTCAAAAAGTCGCAAACAATTTATCTCCCACCTCTATTACAAAGAGCCATCGCTACTCCCAACGGCCGGTGCTGCATCACAGCTTCAATTAACTTGAGATATGTAGAGGGCCGCTCTCTCGGCAGAGGCATAATGGCTCTGGACAGGGGCGATTTCCTCTCCGTACCGCGTGGCTTTATGTTGAAGGCCCCCTGACGGAGAAGTTTGCAGATGGATGAGGCCGTGGTCCCTGTGGTGAGCAACTGGTTATTTATTTTGCTGGGTTTCACTGGTGTGTGCCTTCTGTCTAATTAACAGCTGCTTGTTTAATGTGTTATTTAATGTCACACTCGTGTGTGGATACTGTTCACAAGACACAAGATCAGTCTGGAAATCCCTGCATATCACTGCTTATACAGAATAAGTCATCTGGTGTTTCTCTTTTGCATGAGTGTGGAGTCAGCCAGCCAAGGAACATAAAGTTGCAGGCACATTTAGGGCCCTATCATACACCCGGCGCAATGCCACTACGAAACTGACCAAAAAAAAAAAAAAAAACCCAGTCTAAAGTCAATAGCTCTGTATTTTCTGCTAGGACCATTATCGTCAAAGATGATTGATTGACTATTAGCATACAGTTTGGATTGGCAGTATGGTTCTGTTCTGGGCAAGTCCTCCGAGACTAGCATGGATAAGAGCAGCGATAAACCCGCTTAGGGTAAACAGAACAGAACCACATAACGTATTGCAGGTATCAATAATGTCAATAATTAATGTACAAAATAATTCAGGAATTTAGTCTGATTCAAGGGGAATCAGATTACCAAATCCTGACTGGACGAGAGGAGGAGCTGGGGATGGAGGAGGGTAAATGAGCTCCGGAGTAATGCGATAGCTGCTGATAGTGCTGAAGGACATATATATGTGTGCTGTGATAGACATCCTATAGGTAGACGTGATCAGCTGACAGTCACCTGATGTGCGCTTGACTAACGTGACCTGCCAGAACTGATGCTACGCTTGATTTTACTTAAAAGGATAGTTCACCCAAAAATGAAGATTAGCCGATGATTTAATCACCCTTAAGTCATCCTAGGTGTATATGACATTCTTCTTTCAGACTAATACAATCTGAGTTATATTAAAAATGTTCTGGCTAATCCAAGCATTATAATAAGTTATAGTAATAGTTGCTCTGTTTTTGAAGTCCATAAAAAATGCATCTGTCCATCAAATAACTGCTCCACGCGGCTCCGGGTGTTAATAAAGGCCTTCTGAAGCGAATCGATGCGTTTGTGTAAGAAAAATATCCATATTTAAAAATGTATTTATTTTTTTTCTATGGCTCTGCGTCAGCCGTCCCTGCTCCATCACTTCCGGCGAATAAGGTCAAAATACCGGCGCGATCATAGATATACACATAGATTCCTCATTAGTGCCTGCACGGAACGGTCGAATGAGGCATCTACGTTTATATATCTTTGATTGCGCCAGTATTTGACCTTATTCGCCGGAAGTTATGGCGCTGGGAAAACTAGATGACGTTCGTCTGATAAGAGGTAAAAAAAATAACATAAATACTGTTGGGTTTCTCGCAGAAACCGATCGTTTCGTGTCTTAAGACATCAATGTGTCATCAAAATAAGGATTCGTATGTCTGTGTGTTTTTACTCTCATTGCTCTCATACTCTAAAATATCCCCATTGACATCATTATACGACTATCACACTGCAACGGTTGGAGTTAAAAATCTTCATTTGTGCTCTACTGAAGAAACAAAGACACCTACATCTTGGATGCCCTGGGGGTAAGCAGATAAACATATATATATATATTTTTTTTACATTTTTAAATATTAAAAATTAAAGGATTAAAATGTAAAAGATTCTTATTGTGTACATAAATATAAAAATGCATATTGGGTAGTCATTGCATGTATCTGAATTAGCCTACCTATTTGCAGTAATGACGAGAAAGCAGATGTCATTGGACGAGCAGACGAGAAGCGTTCCGTTTTCCCGCTTGCAAATTCTGTCACGTAAATAGTGAATCCGCCATGGCGTGAGAGCAACTGGCTTTTAAAGGGAATGGGAGATGAGACTCTGATTGGTTTATTGCACGTTACGTCCAAAACACACCCATGACTCATTAAGAGACGAAGGACAACCCTTTTGGACCATGCGCCTAGCGGGCAGTCCGTTTCCTGTCGTTAAACTAGCAAAAGTGGATTCGGACACACCCTAAGGCCATGTGTCCACCAAAGCGTCTTTAGAACGCCATGAGCGTAACGAGGCACTGAGCGAGTATTTCACTTGCCGTCTTTTACTGGTCACCGAGAGTTGTACCGTACCGTTGATGTGTAAAGCACAAATGGCGTAGGATAAGTTACGCATAGAAGTTGGATGGATTTTGATGGAGGAACAAAAAAAAAAACAACGGTGCTAATATACACACACTAGTGGTGTAATACTACAAAAAAATATATAATCATAACCTTTATCTCCATAGCAAAATTCCATGTGATTCATGATTCATGATTCAGTGATTCATCTTTTATAAATCGTTAAAATATTAATATCTGTGACGCTGTGAGCACAGAGACTGTTGTGTAGACTGTAAGTATTTAACATGTTTGATGTTTAATATGAATAAATAGCGCTTATAAACAGCCGTCGATGGCATTCTCAAGTGAAACGAGTTGAGGCTTGGACCCAGAAATGGCGTTCCTTACGTCACGACTTAACAATCACTTAAAGCATGGGCGTCGGAACCATTGTATGTGGGTGGGACAAGACCCACCCACTTTTTACGATCAATGATATTGGACCCACTCACTTTTATCGTCTCTAACATTCAGCACAGGTCTGTTTACCTACCCCTAATCGATAAACACTTATTATTAAACGCATGTTAGATGCTTTATTTCCACTTTTCTAATATTTTCGTAAAGTGATTCTAAATGGGAATCTATGGAACTCTTAACATCTGTTACCAAACATTCTAAAACAAAAACAACAGCACCTAACAGCTGCTCTGCTGTGAACCGCATGTGCTCTTTTATCTGTGTAGCACAGAGGTAGACATGAGTCAGATGATGTTTTTCCACTGTGGACTCACAACAAAGACAACATGCCTTCATTCAGTTTCAACGTGCTCTGTTAGAGTCGATGCTGCTGAACTCTCATTGGACTAATCTCTCACTAAGGCTTAAAGGACTAGTTCACTTTTAAATAAACTTTTGCTGATCATTTACTCAACCCCATGTCATCCAAGATGTCCATGTCTTTCTTTATTCAGTCGAAAGGAAATGAAGGTTTTTGAGGAAAATTCCAGGATATTTCTCCATATAATGGACTTCAATGGGCTCCAAACGTTCAAGGTCCAAATGACAGTTTCAGTGCAGCTTCAAATGATACCAGACGATGAATAAGGGTCTTATCTAGCCAAAAGATCAGTTTCTGTGAGAAACCCAGCAGTATTTATGCTATTATTTTACCTCTTATCAGACGAACGTGATCATCTCTGAGCTCCGCCATAACTTCTGCTAAGTGAGGTCAAAATATGAGCGTGGTCATAGATGTATACATAGATGCCTCATTAGCACTTGCACGGATCAGTCAAATGAGGCATCTACGATCGATATATCTATAACCAGGCTCGTATTTTGACCTCACTTAGCGTAAGTTATGGCGGAGCTCAGAGATGATCACGTTCGTCTGATAAGAAGTAAAATAATAGCATAAATGCTGCTGGGTTTCTCACAGAAACTGATCGTTTGGCTAGATAAGACCCTTATTCATCGTCTGGTATCGTTTCATCACCTTCGAGTGTCATCACCTTCCACACAGCAATATCGGTAAAATTATGAGAATTACATTAACGGTAAATACACAAAAATGCTGTTCACACAAGCAACAGCGCTCTGGCTTGTTGCCGGTAAAAGACCATTCACACGTCAACAGCAAAATACCAAAAAATTATGTAATGTCAGTCATCGGAAATTAGGGATGCACCGAATGTTCGGCAACCGAAATTATTCGGCCGAACACCGATAGTGCAATTTTCGCTATTTTCGACCGAATAATCTCGGTTGCCGAACATTCGGTGCATAAGTGAATAAGTGAAAAGACCAAATACAATTTACCGAACAATGAGGTTTTTGATGATGCGATCAAATATAGCAACCAGCACGTGTGAGAGAGGCGCGCACGCTTTTAAATGCAGCAATGCAGCACATGTTGGAAGCAGTGATGGGAATAACAGCGTTATAGATAAGCAGCGTTACTAACAGAATTATTTCTTTCAGTAACGAGTAATCAAACAAATGTTTCTTCCGTTACAACGGCGTTAGCGTTACTGAGAATAAAATGCGGCGTGTTACTATAATTGAGCTCACTGAAGCGGTTTTCATCCAAACAGGCTCTCTGTCAGTCGGATCTGCAATGTTTTTTTTCTCTGGTTGGTTGGTGTGTGTGTGTGTGTGTGTGTGTTCGGGTGTACATGCCATGCGTGTTGGGTGGGGTGGTACACATAACTGATGATTGGTGGGTGGGAGACAAGGTTGAGGTTGATAGGTTGAGTTCACACACACACACACACACACACCGATGACACACACGCATATGCACAGTCACACACACATCAACAACCAGGAGGAGTCAAAGCGATGGCAATTCCAACGACTTCAATGGTAGCTTTTGCAAACTGGAAGTATAAGCGCTACTTTTCCCTCGTTGAGGTGAAAGGTCAGAATGTTTATGTAACGTGCAACTTATGCCCAGGAAGAAAGAGTCTCTCCACGCCTGTGGCCAGTAATTCTAATCTAATGAAGCCTCACATCATCTCATGCCGCCACAACATGAGTGGCCCCGGTGATAACATGAGCTCCACTACCAAAGGAGTAGTAAAGTACTGATAATATTTACAATAATGTATTGAATTTGATAGGTGTCTCTCACATTGTCCCACAGCAACATTACAATTGTTTTATAATAATAATGTATTCTATTTAGTGTTCAATTTATTCATTTAACATTTAATATTGGGGGCATCCAAGTTATTTGACACATTTGAACATTTGGGGGTGGGGGGGGGAGTTACGCAGTAGTTACTTTCCCTGGTAATTAGTTACTTTTATAATGATGTAACTCAGTTACTAACTCAGTTACTATTTGTAAGAAGTAACTAGTTACTATAACTAATTACTTTTTTAAAGTAGCGTGCCCAACACTGGTTGGAAGTGTGGAAGCATTAAGTCTTGTTTATACTTTCGTCTGGCTCCGCTGTAATGATGTCATCTCTGCCGCGTGCACCCTCGCGCTCGTGCAGACACGTCGAGTATAAACAAGGCTTAAAGAAGCCTTTAAAGGGTCAGAGAAAGACGCAGAAATGGCCGTTTGCAGACACTGTTCTGCTGATTATCTAAGCACCCTCTAATGCAAGCAAGAGCACCCTCTAGTGGAGCGGCTAAGTGATATAATCGTTCAGTTTATGATACAAGCGTGAAAATTGGCATGAGCAGTCTCCATGGGTCACTTGACAAGAAAATTGTCCGAGCCACTTGAAATTTCAAGATGGCAGCCATTTTTCAAGATGGCCGACACCTTAGTTGAGCTGTTAAGTGATATAGTGGTTTATTTGGTGATACAAGCATGAAAATTGCCTTGAGCTGTCTCAAAGGGTCATTTGAAAAGAAACTGCCCACAGCAACATAAAATTTCAAGATGGCGGCAATTTTTCTGGATTACTGCCACTCGCCATGTGGATCTTTAAATGGGTCATCAGGGTTCATTGAGGTAAGTTCATGCCTTAACCCTACACTTAGTCCGATCGTTCATCCAATGCCATTTATATCCCGTGCGATCTGTACACCATCCGGTTAACTAAAACCCCATTAACCTTGGCTCGGCTCTCCCGCGCCGGCACAACCTGTCAATTCAGGTGCGGCTATCTAACCGTTTTGGGGTAGATTAGACAGCATTTGGGATACTAACTTTACAATTAGCTGACACTGAACCCCACTCTTGAGTTTAACAGCAGTGATATATCACCAGTGTGCCCTGGTAGTGCAGATATTCACTCTTGTCTAATCTATCAATAATCAACAAATCAACACAACTGTATTTAGATGCGTTAAAAGTTGTTCTTTAGAATAATCTAAAACATATAAAATAAAATGATTCAAAATCGTCCTTAATGAAAAAAAAACCCCAATACATTTCTATCGGAAAATTGATCTTTTGAGGATCCAGGGGTCGGCCATCTTGAAAATAGAAATTTCAAGTGGCTGAGAGTGTTTTCTTGTCAAGCAATCCTTAAAGACAGCTCAAGGCAATTTTCATGCTTGTATCACCAACTAAATTATTTCTTAAGCCTAATTGCTCCACTAAGGTGGTGGCCATCTTGAAAAATGTCCGCCATCTTGAAATTAGAAGTAGCTGTGAAGTAGCTGTGGGTGGCTTATAGTCTAGTGACCATCAGAGACTGCTCATGCCAATTGTCATGCTTGTATCACTTAATAAACCACTATATCACTTAACAGCTCCACTAAGGTGTCGGCCATCTTGAAAAATGGCCGCCATCTTGAAATTTCAAGTGGCTCGGACAATTTTCTTGTCAAGTGACCCATGGAGACTGCTCATGCCAATTTTCACGCTTGTATCATAAACTGAACGATTCTGCCAAACATAAGCACTTAGCCGCTCCACTACTCAGATGATACTGTAATAATATATTGGCAAATGCTCCAGTGCATATTTGTGTCTGTAGAACATTAAATGTATCCATTTACAATGTGTTTCTGCAGCGGTGACATAGTTGTTGATCTCTTGTACGTAATGGCCAATATGTTTTAAGTTAGTCAGACTCCACTCACTGCTCAAACCGCAAAATGCTCAGTTTTTATACAGGCTTGCAAAACCTCTCATGAACAAAAACATCATTTGATTATGATTTGATCATGATACCTGTAGGCATAATAGGCCAAAGATAAGATAAGATGGCCAAATAAAAACATTTTTATTTCATTAATGATATGAACATCAAGTTATGACAACATATGTTTTTACATTGCTTTAACTCATCAAAATAAGTTAAGCTATTTTCAACTTTTTTTAAGTTATACAACTTCACTTTAAATAATGGTCCAGATTACCACAACAATTGAGTAATTATAGATTCATTTTATGACCATGTTCAGAGTAAAAAAGACAATTGCTCACATCCCAGACATGTTAATGTAGTAAATCATTGGAAATTCTTTATAATTTGTCATAGTTATTAGTCCTTAATGACGCTAATCTCATTCAGTAATTATTGTTTCCCTAATAAGGAACTATCTCAGTGCTAAATGTGTTATTTCGCACAAGATTAATCTTGTTTCCATATTAGTTATTAGTAGTAGCTGAAGTGTTAATGTAGTATTGCTCCTTTTCCCTGCATTAATTCCTGCATAGTTATCTATTAACGACGGACCATTATTCTAAAGTGTTACCAAAATACTTTTAGCATTGAAAAAGTGGACGGTCAATGTCCCGCTCTATATCCGAACACCGAGAGCAAAGGGTCGTAAAGGCGCGGTAATGCTCAGTATTCCCTGTCGTGTCTTTGACTGTGCTCATGGCTAATCCAGCCGCAGCTAACCAAACAAATCGAGGCTGAGCAGGATCCACTTAAGACCCGACCTGCCATGACTGAGAAGTACCTGCCGTAACATGTGAGGTTAACTGCTCCATGCATATTTCATGTCCGCGGCCCATGTTTTCTCTGTTGGGAGTCGGAGATGAAATCTTTAAGAGTGTGAGGCTGAGGTCTGGTCTGCGCTCCTCAGACGCCCATCGGTCATCCCTGATGGTTTGCTGTGTGTCTGTCTTCTCCGTGCTGTGACAGATTATTGATTGGCCACTTATAAATGCAATCTGTTGCCTTTCAAGGGCCATCCCGTCATTTGTGTTTAAATTGGATTTGGGGGTTTAGTTGGCTGTTGTTCTAAATGTCCACTTGCGAAATCATTCATGACAGCCAAGATAGGACAATTTGTTTAGCCAACTCAATTCTTACTGACCGCGCTAAACATGGATCAATAAAACATACAGTTTTTGTTGTACTGCACAAAAACAACATTGATGTTGAAAATCACAAAATATTTGCAGTGCCAATAACCAGGTCAGCACGTAAAAAGATTCTGGCGCTTGTGTCCCTGTTCAGTGAGTAACCTGAGGAAATTGTCTCTAATGATTTACCCTTTAACTGTGCCGTTTCAGAGACACACAAAGTCTGAACTGGGTCGTCCGGCACCCTATGAGTGTTTGGACTCCTCTGTGATATTGATCGCACATCACGAATGGCACAAACACAATCACTGCTACACCCTGCTTGAGACATCTTAAAGGGCTAGTTCACCCAAACATAAAATGCTGTCATAAATTCCTCACCCTCATGTTGTTCCAAACCTGTAAGACTTTTGTTCATCTTCAGAGCACAAAAGAAGATCTCTTTGGTGAAATCTGAAAGATTTCTGTCCCTGTATTGAAAACTACCACTTTGACGCTTCCAAATTTTCTAAAGAGACACAATCGCTTTATATGATGAACAGATTGAATTTAAGGCTTTATTCACATAAACGTGATGCGTAACGCGAGAATGAAGCTCATTGGTTCTTGCTGAAGCTCAAACGTGATGCGTAACGCGAGAATGAAGCTCATTGGTTCTTGCTGAAGCTCAAACGTGATGCGTAACACGAGAATGAACCTCATTGGTTCTTGCTGAAGCTCAAACGTGATGCGTAACACGAGAATGAACCTCATTGGTTCTTGCTGAAGCTCAAAACACGAGAATGAACGTCATTGGTTCTCTCTGAAGCTCAAACGTGATGCGTTACACGAGAATGAACCTCATTGGTTCTTGTTGAAGCTCAAACGTGATGCGTAACACGAGAATAAACCTTATTGGTTCTTGCTGACGCTCAAACGTGATGCATAACACGAGAATAAACCTTATTGGTTCTTGCTGACGCTCAAACGTGATGCGTAACACGAGAATAAAACCTCATTGGTTCTTGCTGAAGCTCAAACGTGATGCGTAACACGAGAATAAAACCTCATTGGTTCTTGCTGAAGCTCAAACGTGATGCGTAACACGAGAATAAAACCTCATTGGTTCTTGCTGACGCTCAAACGTGATGCATAACACGAGAATAAAACCTCATTGGTTCTTGCTGACGCTCAAACGTGATGCATAACACGAGAATAAACCTTATTGGTTCTTGTTGAAGCTCAAACGTGATGCGTAACACGAGAATAAAACCTCATTGGTTCTTGTTGAAGCTCAAACGTGATGCGTAACACGAGAATAAAACCTCATTGGTTCTTGTTGAAGCTCAAACGTGATGCGTAACACGAGAATAAACCTTATTGGTTCTTGCTGACGCTCAAACGTGATGCATAACACAAGAATAAAACCTCATTGGTTCTTGCTGACGCTCAAACGTGATGCGTAACACGAGAATAAACCTTATTGGTTCTTGCTGACGCTCAAACGTGATGCATAACACAAGAATAAAACCTCATTGGTTCTTGCTGACGCTCAAATGTGATGCATAACACGAGAATAAACCTCATTGGTTCTTGTTGAAGCTCAAACGTGATGCGTAACACGAGAATGAACCTCATTGGTTCTTGTTGAAGCTCAAACATGATGCGTAACACGAGAATGAACCTCATTGGTTCTTGTTGAAGCTCAAACGTGATGCGTAACACGAGAATGAACCTCATTGGTTCTTGTTGAAGCTCAAACATGATGCGTAACACGAGAATGAACCTCATTGGTTCTTGCTGACGCTCAAATGTGATGCATAACACGAGAATGAACCTCATTGGTTCTTGTTGAAGCTCAAACGTGATGCGTAACACGAGAATGAACCTCATTGGTTCTTGTTGAAGCTCAAACATGATGCGTAACACGAGAATGAACCTCATTGGTTCTTGCTGAAGCTCTAACGTGATACGTAACACGAGAATAAACCTCATTGGTTCTTGTTGAAGCTCAAACGTGATGCGTAACACGAGAATGAACCTCATTGGTTCTTGTTGAAGCTCAAACATGATGCGTAACACGAGAATGAACCTCATTGGTTCTTGCTGAAGCTCTAACGTGATACGTAACACGAGAATGAAGCTCATTGGTTCTTGTTGAAGCTCAAACGTGATGCATAACACGAGAATAAACCTCATTGGTTCTTGTTGAAGCTCAAACGTGATGCGTAACACGAGAATGAACCTCATTGGTTCTTGTTGAAGCTCAAACATGATGCGTAACACGAGAATGAACCTCATTGGTTCTTGTTGAAGCTCAAACATGATGCGTAACACGAGAATGAACCTCATTGGTTCTTGTTGAAGCTCAAACGTGATGCGTAACACGAGAATGAACCTCATTGGTTCTTGCGGAAGCTCAAATGTGATGCGTAACACGAGAATGAACCTCATTGGTTCTTGCTGAAGCTCAAACGTGATGCGTAACACGAGAATAAACCTCATTGGTTCTTGTTGAAGCTCAAACGTGATGCGTAACACGAGAATGAACCTCATTGGTTCTTGTTGAAGCTCAAACATGATGCGTAACACGAGAATGAACCTCATTGGTTCTTGCTGAAGCTCTAACGTGATACGTAACACGAGAATGAAGCTCATTGGTTCTTGTTGAAGCTCAAACATGATGCATAACACGAGAGTAAACCTTATTGGTTCTTGCTGAAGCTCAAACGTGATGCGTAACACGAGAATAAACCTCATTGGTTCTTGCTGAAGCTCTAACGTGATACGTAACACGAGAATGAAGCTCATTGGTTCTTGCTGACGCTCAAACGTGATGCGTAACACGAGAATAAAACCTCATTGGTTCTTGCTGACGCTCAAACGTGATGCATAACACGAGAATAAAACCTCATTGGTTCTTGCTGACGCTCAAACGTGATGCATAACACGAGAATAAACCTCATTGGTTCTTGTTGAAGCTCAAACGTGATGCGTAACACGAGAATGAACCTCATTGGTTCTTGTTGAAGCTCAAACATGATGCGTAACACGAGAATGAACCTCATTGGTTCTTGCTGAAGCTCTAACGTGATACGTAACACGAGAATGAAGCTCATTGGTTCTTGTTGAAGCTCAAACATGATGCATAACACGAGAGTAAACCTTATTGGTTCTTGCTGAAGCTCAAACGTGATGCGTAACACGAGAATGAACCTCATTGGTTCTTGCTGAAGCTCAAACGTGATGTGTAACACGAGAATGAACCTCATTGGTTCTTGTTGAAGCTCAAACGTGATGCGTAACACGAAAATGAAGCTCATTGGTTCTTGTTGAAGCTCAAACGTGATGTGTAACACGAGAATAAACCTCATTGGTTCTTGCTGAAGCTCTAACGTGATACGTAACACGAGAATGAACCTCATTGGTTCTTGTTGAAGCTCAAACGTGATGCGTAACACGAGAATGAACCTCATTGGTTCTTGCTGAAGCTCAAACGTGATGCATAACACGAGAATGAACCTCATTGGTTCTTGCTGAAGCTCTAACGTGATATGTAACACGAGAATGAACCTCATTGGTTCTTGCTGAAGCTCAAACGTGATACGTAACACGAGAATGAACCTCATTGGTTCTTACTGAAGCTCAAACGTGATACGTAACACGAGAATGAACCTCATTGGTTCTTACTGAAGCTCAAACGTGATGCGTAACACGAGAATGAACCTCATTGGTTCTTGCTGAAGCTCAAACGTGATGCGTAACACGAGAATGAACCTCATTGGTTCTTACTGAAGCTCTAACGTGATACGTAACACGAGAATGAACCTCATTGGTTCTTGTTGAAGCTCAAGCGTGATGCGTAACACGAGAATGAACCTCATTGGTTCTTGCTGAAGCTCAAACGTGATGCGTAACACGAGAATGAACCTCATTGGTTCTTGCTGAAGCTCTAACGTGATGCGTAACACGAGAATGAACCTTATTGGTTCTTGTTGACGCTCAAACGTGATGCGTAACACGAGAATGAACCTCATTGGTTCTTGCTGAAGCTCTAACGTGATGCGTAACACGAGAATGAACCTCATTGGTTCTTGCTGAAGCTCAAACCTGATGCATAACACGAGAATGAACCTTATTGGTTCTTGCTGACGCTCAAACTTGATGCGTAACACGAGAATGAATCTCATTGGTTCTTGTTGAAGCTCAAACGTGATGCGTAACACGAAAATGAAGCTCATTGGTTCTTGTTGAAGCTCAAACGTGATGCGTAACACGAGAATGAACCTCATTGGTTCTTGTTGAAGCTCAAACGTGATGCGTAACACGAGAATGAACCTCATTGGTTCTTGCTGAAGCTCAAACTGATGCGTAACACGAGAATGAACCTCATTGGTTCTTGTTGAAGCTCAAACTGATGCGTAACACGAGAATGAACCTCATTGGTTCTTGCTGAAGCTCAAACTGATGCGTAACACGAGAATGAACCTCATTGGTTCTTGTTGAAGCTCAAACTGATGCGTAACACGAGAATGAACCTCATTGGTTCTTGTTGAAGCTCAAACGTGATGCGTAACACGAGAATGAACCTCATTGGTTCTTGTTGAAGCTCAAACTGATGCGTAACACGAGAATGAACCTCATTGGTTCTTGTTGAAGCTCAAACGTGATGTCTAACACGAGAATGAACCTCATTGGTTCTTGTTGAAGCTCAAACGTGATGTGTAACACGAGAATGAACCTCATTGGTTCTTGCTGAAGCTCAAACGTGATGTGTAACACGAGAATGAACCTCATTGGTTCTTGTTGAAGCTCAAACTGATGCGTAACACGAGAATGAACCTCATTGGTTCTTGTTGAAGCTCAAATGTGATGCGTAACACGAGAATGAAGCTCATTGGTTCTTGCTGAAGCTCAAATGTGATGCGTAACACGAGAATGAAGCTCATTGGTTCTTTTTGAAGCTCAAACGTGATGCGTAACACGGGAATGAATCTCATTGGTTCTTGTTGAAGCTCAAACTGATGCGTAACACGAGAATGAAGCTCATTGGTTCTTGTTGAAGCTCAAACTGATGCGTAACACGAGAATGAAGCTCATTGGTTCTTGTTGAAGCTCAAACGTGATGCGTAACACGAGAATGAAGCTCATTGGTTCTTGTTGAAGCTCAAACTGATGTGTAACACAAGAATGAACCTCATTGGTTCTTGTTGAAGCTCAAACGTGATGCGCAATTCATGAGTTCACATTTACATCAAATTAAATACAGTAAAGATTATGCGTATTTGGCGTGCTGTCCGGGGGAGGGCTCCGGGCTTGGAATTTTGGCCCGAACCCAGAGTATCCCCCCGTGATAAAGATAGTCTAGAACTAGACTCTATTTTATTATGGATTGTGTTGACGTCTAATGAGAGTTTATAAAAATCAAAGTGAGGAGATGGGGTGGTGGAGGGATGCTAAAATAAAAACGGTCAACGAAAGAAGGTAAATATGCTGTATATATACACCTCTTATCGTTGATTAAATCGATTGGCTTGATGTGCTCCAAATGTGTTTAATTAGGTTTGATTATCTGAGGGTGCTCCACTTGTGTTTAGTTAGGTTTAATTATCTGAACGTGCTCCTCCCGAAATTATAAAGTAAAATAATAAAACATCACCACGAGAATGAACCTCACTGGTTCTTGCTGAAGCTTTTTATTAACTAACATAATTCTGTAACAAATGTATTGATTATTGTTCGTTCATGTGAGTTAATGCATTACCCAATGTTAACTAATGGGATCTTATTGTAAAGGGCCACCAAATCAATAAACAAAACTAGTGGTGAAATACACAGAGGTCTGAGTGAGATTAGCAGCAAGAATCCTTCATCTTAATAATCACTGCAGCCAGGAAACGAAGAAAGATACATGCATGGTTTAGAAAAAGCGATCTCTCAAGAAGATGAACAACTTAATATCAGAAGTTCGAGCATATCTGCTTTTTTATCTAAGGCAAGATACATATTTTATCTGCTCTGTCAAGCCTGAAGCAGCAGGAGTTGAAGAACACATGGAATAAAGGCTAGAGAAAACTTCAGGAATCCAAAACTGACCAATCCAAAACACACAGGAACTCACCAAGGCTGCGTTTATTTGATCAAAGACGATGTAGTAAACATTTTGAAATATTATTACAATTTAAAATATTTTTTTTCCGTGTGAATATAAAGTGTAATTTATTCCTGTGATCAAAGCAAAATTTATCGTCATTCCTCCAGTCTTCAGTGTCACATGATCCTTCACAAATCATTCTCATATGAAGAGTTGATGCTCGAGAAACATTTATGATTATTATCATTGTGGAAAAGTTCATATTTTTGTGGAAACTGATACATTTTATTTTTGTAGGATTATTTGATGAATAGAAACTTCAAAAGAAGAATTATAAATGTTTTTACTGTCACTTTTAATCGGTTTTCAAGTGTCACATGATCCTTCAGAAATCATTCTAATATGATGATTTGCTGCTCAAGACGTGTACTTTTTTCAGGATTCTGAACGTTTAAAAGAAAGCATTTATTTGATATAGAAGTCACTTCTGATCAATTGAATGCATTCTTGCTGTATTCATTTATTAAAAAAATCAATCTTTTGAACAGTATTTGTATTTAAATGTGTTTATATGCAGTGTGACAAGGCCACTGAGCGTTCTGTCAAAACCAGTTTTAATACACCCTGATTTTGTTTGTTTTGGACCACTGCCATGCTGTCAAAGATGACATGTTTAAAAGCAATTATTTGAAGATTGTCCAGGAAGCGTAGAGTAATGTGCAAATTCGCACCTGTCACCTTTGCAGCAAAATTACTTCTGTCATAAGCGCCGGTCAGTTATCTCTGCGTTTACAGATAAACACAACAGTGATCTGCATGGCTTTGAAGAGTGACTGTAACCGAGGCAAATCCAGCCGCTCGTCATCTGAAGCTCTGCGTCCTTTGTTTCTCCTTCCTCTCATCTTATCTCCCCGCCTGCCTTATCAGCAGCGACAGTGGGTTAACAGTGTCTTTAGGAATTGGACACAGCCAATAGCAGTGTGTCGAGGTCTAGAGCTTGATCTCGGAGGAGTGATGCCAGCAAACCCTTCAGATAATCCACCAAAACCACAGACGGGAACTCTAGGGGCGCATGTTGTTTGTTCGAGCTTAAGTGTTGTGTACACTAGTGTGTCTATTACATGGGTCCCGTGTGACACAGGAGAACGAGATAGAGGAATGCCAATTACCCGCTTGACTACTCGCTGAGCGCTAAGACATAAGAAGTGATGGCCGACTATAATTCAGAAAGAAACACCGCCAGGGTCAAAGTCAGTTACAATCGGGAGAATCACTCGTCTAGCTGGCTTTGTGTACAGCCGACGCTCATAAGAGCACGAGAGCTGTAATAAAGAGAAGATCGGACTGACACGGCGAGCTATAAACGCCTCCCCGGGGAGCCCGCCGATGGACGGTGACAGACGTGGAGGTTAGAGGCAGATCTGTGTCCAAACGTCCCAGCTCCCATAATCTGACAGTTCAAGACCATTGTTATGAATGTTCAGAGTGAAGCTTATGCAATGCAGTTTGACATCGAATTAGACATTTCATCATGATAAATTATGACTTGAAAAATATATTTTGCAGAAATAAGTTTCAGTATTGTTGCCTTGTTTCCCTTGTGTGTTGAGAAACAGAAGTGCATGATGTATTAAGACTTTATTTCAGAGAATACGTCTTGATTCATTTTACACCACAGGCAAAGAAAAAAGATTGTTTAAAGCTTAAAGTCAACAGTAAGGGTCCGATGATGTCCTTCAGATAAGCCAGAACCAGTTTTTCGAATGACTTCATGACGACAGACGTTAGAGCCACAGGTCTGTAGTTATTAAGTCCTGTTGTCTTGGAGTTCTTTGGAACGGGGATGATGGTGGAGCGTTTGAAGCAGGAGGGAACCTCACACAACTCTAGAGATCTATTGAAGATCTGTGAAAAGATGGGGACCAGCTGATCAGCACAGGTTTTTAGACAGGCTCGTGTTACACTATCTGGGCCTGGTGCTTTTTCCCTTTTATTCTTCCTAAAGACCTGGAGTACGTCATCTTTACTGATCTGAATTGGAGGAGTGGGGGAGAGGGGGGTTGTCGGAGGTGTTAATGGTGTTTTTTCAAACCTGCAATAGAACTCGTTCAGTTTGTCTGCCAGTTGTTGATTCGCCACAGTGCTGGGGGATGGTGACTTGTAGTTGGTGATGGCTTTCAGACCTTTCCACACTGATGAGGAGTCATTGGAATAGAACTGGTTCCTTAGTATCTCTTTGCCAGTTTGATCTCCTTTTTTAGTGTGTATTTGGCCTGTTTATACAAGACTCTGTCCCCATTCCTGTAGGAATCCTCTTTGGCCTGACGGAGCTGTCTGAGTTTTGAAGTGAACCACGGTTTGTCATTGTTGTAAGTTAGATGAGTCCTGGTAGGAATGCACATATCTTCACAGAAACTCATTTATGAAGTTACAGTATCTGTGAACTCATTCAGGTCGGTTGCAGCAGCTTAAAAACACTCCAATCAGTCCATTCGAAACAGGCTTGTAAAACCCACTCTGTTTCAGTGGTCCATCTCTTTACAGTCTTTGCTACAGGTTTAGCAGATTTAAGTTTTTGCCTGTAGGTTGGTATGAGATGAAGCAGGCAGTGATCAGAGAGCCCCAAAGCTGCCCGTGGGACAGAGTGATATGCATTCCTTATTACTGTGTAACAATGGTCCAGTATATTACTTTCTCTGGTGGGACATGTAACATGCTGTCTGTATTTTGGCAGTCCATTGGAGAGATTTGCTTTGTTAAAATCTCCAAGAATGATTAAGACAGAGTCCGGGTGCTTTTGTTCGGTCTCTGTAATCTGATCGGCAAGTTTCTGTAACGCCAGGTTCACGTGCGCTTGCGGTGGGATGTAGATGCTTACGAGAATGAATGAGCAAAACTCTTGTGGCGAATAGAACGGCTTGCAGTTAATGAAAAGCGCTTCTAGATCAGTACAGCACATTTTCGTTAATTCTGTTACATCTCTACACCACCTTTCGTTGATGTAAAAGAACGTCCCACCGCCACACGATTTCCCCGTTGATTCTGCATTGCGATCCGCTCTAAACAGCTGATAACCCGGCAGATGAAGCGCGCTGTCCGGTATCGCGTCATTCAGCCAGGTTTCCGTGAAACACATAGCAGCAGAGTTTGAAGAATCCTTATTAGTTCGGGAGAGCAGAAGAAGTTTGTCCGTTTTGTTGGGAAGAGAGTGGAGGTTCGCCAGATGTATACTAGGCATCGCCGTCCGAAATCCGCGCTGTCGAAGCTTCACAAGTGCGCCGGCCCGCTTGCCCCGTCTGCACGTCCTGAAGCATTTGAACAGTGCAGCCGCTCCACTAACTACAACGTTCAGCAAAACGTCCGAATAATTGAAAACCAGTTGGAGATTCTGAGGTGCGTTCTGCCGAATGTTCAGCAGTTCATCCCTGGTAAAACAGATCGTGTTTCCAAAACAAAAAACAGGTAAAACTAAAACAAACCCTACAGCAACTGGGGAGCTCAGCCATCCGGCTGCCATCCGCGACGCCATTATGATAGTGACAAATGGCTGTCCCTTCAAATAATGCCCTATTTGAGGGTATAGGGGGCCTCAAATCAGTCCTAGTTTAGTAGTTTTATACTGCAAGTACACTGTAAAAAAAAAAATCCTGTAGGATTTACGGTAAAAAAATGGCAGCTGTGGTTGCCATAACTTTACTGTAAAAAATATACGGTAGCAGCATTTTAAGTTTTACAAATTTAAGTTACATTTACAGTAAATAACCGTATTTCATTAACTGAACTAATGTTAAATGACCAACCTATTGAAATACTAATATTATGTACCTTTGATATACTGACAACCACCAATCACAGTGGTGATGAGAGTCACATGATGAATCAAAGCTTTAGGAGGACAATACTAATATATAGAAGGTGCACAGTCATTCACAACTAAACACACGTGAAATTTTAAAAACGCAATAAATATTAATTTAACAACATTAAATGTAACATAAAACCCTAATGTACGTAAATGATTAGAAAAAAACTAAGAAGATAGTTATTTCAACGAAAATACATCAAATGTGAAGTGTCACGCAGGGAATTATGGGAATGTCAATTTATAGTTTTTCACCGTAAATTACACAACTTCTTTTTCACTTCCAAAAACTGTAAATTTAATGGTATTTTACTGTAAAATTACATTAAATGTAAGGTTAGATATATTACAGTTCTTCACTGTATATAGTACGGAAACTTTGTGTTAACCAATTAACTGTTTTTCACATAGTATTTTTACAGTCTTTTACCGTTTAAATCACAATAATTTTTTACAGTGTAGGCTATACTTTAAGTGAACATAACATCATACTTATAGTTTACTATATTTATATATTATGTTTGCACTTTAATACACTACTATGTTCCTATTTAGGTATTCATGTTTTATACTTGAAATATACCTTTAACTGCACTTTACTCTTTCCATTTTGAACAAAACGTTGAGAAAATCGCATTTTTGTCAAAGACTCCATCTAGATGGGAATAAGAGCGATGATCAAACACAGATGGAGTAGATGGAGTCCATCAACAGCCCAAAGCTTCACAGTCCTAGAGCTCGTCCTGGGGCGACATTTCATTCAGTAACATTCAGGCCTGTCGCGATTGGTCAATACAACCGACTGCGTCAGCGCTGTTAATTAGTCAACGTCAATATTTTTTAGGTGAAAAATATTGAAATCGGAAATCAGAAATCGGGTGTTACAATGAATTTGTCATATTATTCAATTACTTTTACAGTTTTTTGCCATGGTATCGATTCAGTATCGGTATTGAGGTATTTTAGTCTGGTATCCTACCCTAATTTTGGTATCATGACAACATTATTCTATACAAAAAGTATTTGCTGAGTTCTCTTTTTTAAATTTTTTACACCTTTTTACATTTTTACTCTTTTAGTTTTAAGTTTTGTCAAGGGCTTGTTTACATTTATACTTTTTTTATAGTACACTACTGAAGGCCAACATTGCAAGTTAAATTAAATGTTTTTAAGTAAAATTGTTGAAAATGACTGTGATTAATTAGTCGATAGATTAATCGATAAATTAGTCGATAGATTAATCGATATAAAAATAGTCGTTAGTGGCAGCCCTAGTACCATTAGGCAGTTTTGATTTATATGCTGTTTAATGTTGATGATTGTGTTATATATATATATATATATATATATATATATATATATATATATATATATATATATATATATATATATATATATATATATATATGCGTGAGCAATCTTCTATCACTTGTTTGAGCTTCTTTTTATCCTGTGTTTTGATCAGGAGATTCTGTACGCATTCAGCATGATTATTTTACCCAAACCAGTTCAGAGGAAATCCCACCCTACAGCTCATTTCATTGGTTAAGGCTACATTGACGTGTAGGTTTAGGGATCAGTGTTTGGTGTAGGCAATCATTAGTGTGATTGACATGACCAATGAAATCTTAAAGGTCCCGTTCTTCGTGTTTTTTTTAAGCTTTGAATGTGTTTACAGTGTGCAATATAACATGTGTTCATGTTTCGTGTGTAAAAAAAACACCGTATTTTTAACACAATTTACTCCGGGATGAAAATAACAGCGTCTCGACGACATGGCGACAAACACACTGAAACGCAACACTTCCTTTTCTCCACGCAACACTTCCTCTTCTCCACGTGGGACAGCAACAAGACCACGCCCCCTTTTTCGCGTATTCTTGTGGGCGGAGGTTAGTCTGTTCTACTGTTCTACTGACGTCATTAATGAAGGAAGTACCAGGATGTAGTCCAAGCCGGCCGTTCGCTGTAGGCTTTGAAAGGGAACTTCTGTTAAATAAAATATCTTGCTTGGCATTGAACTTTGAGCTTTATAATTTTACAGGTGTTATTTATGCTCTAACAGCAACATTACACACTAACTAAAGTTTGAACAATGGGATCACGAAGAACGGGAACTTTAAGGTGCCCACTACCGTATAACAGACTGAAAGTAAAAAATCATGTGCCACGACCACAAAAGTCACCATGTTTGGTCTTCTTTCATCTGGGACAGTCCAACATCATACAATGTGTACCGGTCATAAGGAAATAACTGTCTGGTATCCATAGTCTATATCTGTCATTCAGAAAGTGGAACTACAACTGCAGATATACAAACCGTAAACAAAGCAGTGCAAACAATATCAATCATGCTGATCAATTCCAGGCAGCTCATGTTGTTATGAAGATATTTGCGTATAGGAATGCTCAGGTAACAGTCTTCTGTCTGAGCCATCCTGACTTCTTTACTCGCTTGTTTTCTCGTAGGCTAAATTGAACAGCCAATCAGAGTGATCTCTCTTATCAACGGCAATTCAGGCAAAATCCCACCATATGGAACACACTGCAAAAACTAGTCCTTCAGCTTGGTGTGTCACAGCCCTCTGTCTTCTGAAGGTTAATGGGATGATAGAAGGACAGTAAACTTTACGGCAACCATAATGTGGATGAAACAACAATTACAGCCTTCGAAGAGATGAAGGTCCACCAGGAAGCCATTTCAATTTCTTTCTAAATCCCTGCTGCAGTTGAGTTCAGTGACTCCGCAGGGAGGAGAGACTCTCTCACACACCCAGCTCTCTCTCTCTCTCCTCCGCCGGCCCACTCTGAAGAACAGAGGGAGAGATACAGAAAACAAGCTGGATGCTCAGCAGTGTGTATTCCCCCGGTGAGTTATTCAATTTGAGAAAATCTGAGAGAAGCAGCGAGAGCCGGTTCTCAGGGAAAGCGTCCAGTGACAGCACTTCTTCCCAGCGTGACGACAGAACAAGAGAAAGGCACAAATGACTGGGCAATTGATCACCAAGGGAGAGCAAACAAATTAAAATGCACTCATAACATGACATAGTGCATATCAATGTAAAAATAAATGAAGCACAGCAGAAAACGTGGAGGGAAGTCCTTGTACGTCCCAACATTATCGGGGACAGGGATGTTTACTTACTGGAGTAGGATTTGTCTTCCTCTCTGGTAAGATTGCAATCATGAGGATAAGTGTGTTCAGTAATTATTAGTGTTAAATGTCTTTCTAGTTGGCTTTTTCAAGGGCCCTGCGATGCAGAAAACGTGTTCGGAATCCAGTCATAAAAACGAGATTTACTGTATAACATGGAATTTCAAGGAATTTGTCAAATTGTATATGAATTAATAAAAAGCAGGTCAGTACACAGACTAGTGTCTGTGAATACTAAAGCGCAAAAAGACTATTTGAATATGAATCCTGCATGTGCTTGTCTCTGTGATTGAATGGCGCAGACATGTGGTTTCATTTTCAGACATTTCATGTCAGTATTTTAATCACAAGACCAATTGAAGTTGTTTATGTAAAACATAATTTTACGCATCTTCCGTTTCATTCATGTTTTCAGTAATGCATATAATTACAGAAAATGCATGCGTTTGGACTGTTGAATATGCTATATAATGCGAGACAATGTGTTCATCAGTTTAAGAGCTGTATGGCAGCTTTATCAGCTGGAAAACTGCAACGTGTGTTTAGCACTTTACTCACGTCAAATATAGGTCGCGGTTGAAATGAAATTGGGTGAAAAGAAGTACATTCTGTTGGGTCCTTGCCCTATTTATGAATAACAGTAATAATGAATTGAACTCCAAGTTAATGCATGCTCATTATTCAGAGCCCAATTACAGATCAACAGAGAAACCGGGACTATTTCCTCATGAAACACTCTCTTTCATTAGCGTAACCATCATCACATGGACATTTCCTGTTGTTTTATTAATGGTTTCTTTCCCTCTACAAACAAATTGATTTGTTATGCACTCATTTTCTGCTTTGAGTTGACCATCTAACTTTGGGATTCAAAATACCCTCCCATTATTGTTATTTCTTCATCTTCAGTAATAATCAACTCAACTATAATACAAGAGCCTTCACTGATAGATTACACTAAATATACCTGCAATCTAACTCTACGTTTTCCAACATTGAAAAACATAGTTTTTTTATGCAAAAAGCAGACAAATACTGACTTTAAATGAGGTGATGTTGACGCAATAGTTATGCAATATTTGCATGTTAAGGCTGTATTTGTACATTTTGCAACCCCAAAACTTTTATTTTTTGATAACAGAGTGGGCACAAAACACACTTTAAAAGAAATGTCATGGTTATCAATATTTCATTTTGATTAATATTTGATTTGATCTAATAGAAATACCACAAAAACACTGAGTGACACTTCCAAAATATACTGTTATCTATTTAAAGTAGGCCATAAGTAAGATTTTTTTGGTAACACTTTATTTTAAGGTGCCGTAGTTACATGGGTGTCAGAAGCAAAAAAAAAAAGTGGGTGGGTCCTCTCTCAGAATTTTTTTGTAGATGCCATTTACATTAAGTACAAATATATCAGCTTGTTCGCTAAACATCTGGTTGGACAAGACAAAACTACATAAATCACCCTATCATTGAGAGTGGCTATAGTGTAGGGGTAAGACGCATGGCATCAAGTTTTGGCGCAAATCGACCCGCGGTTCGAATCCGCCTTTTGCTGAACTCACTCTACTCCCTTTTCTCATCACATATCAGATCGGAAAGGCATTTATTTTCAATAAACATTAAGACAATATTAGAAAAGTGGAAATAAAGCATCTAACGTGTTTAATAATAAGTGTTTATCGGTTAGGGGTAGGTAAACACACATGTGCTGAATTAGAGATGATAAAAGTGAGTGGGTCCAATATCAATGATCGTAAAAAGTGGGTGGGTCTTGTCCGGATTTTTTAAATTTTTTTATATAATTTATTCTGAAGCAATATTCTCACCAGGTGTTCAATCAGCTTTGCAATATTTCAATTTGCATATTTGTGATATCTTTACCTTTTATAAAGGGCATTTTTTCCGTAATCTTATTAAATATAGGCTATGCTTCAGCTTTCTTTTTTGTTTTTTTTTTAATCTAGAAATTAAATTAGAATAAGACACTATAGGGCTGTTACCAGTCAAATTAAATAATTTACACACAAAAAAATCACAACTGCATTAAATAATGTAATGAGAATTTTTAAATATGTTTGAATATACAAATAAGAAATAAACTAAACCACTAGCCTGACGTCGTCATACTCAATTCTAGTCAGAATGTGAGTCTGATCTGCTCCGTTGGGCTGTGATTATGAGGCGTGTTTCAACCGAACCAGGAAAGACCTCAATTGGATAGACCTACAACCAATCAGAGCAACGGAGCGACGCATAACGTTAGTTGTCAAATGTCAACAGAACTCAACTGCACTGTGTTGCCAAGTCCGCGGGTTGAAGCGACCCCAATGATGTGATATACAGACCCAGGAATGCGAAATTTAGCAGGCAGTCCAGCCAAAATAACACATATTTTACCCCCCAATGCCATTTTCTTCCGGAGAAAAAATTCAACCGATTCATTCAAACACTGAATCATTCAGTAACACACTGTTGCTGTGAGAAGCGTTATGGTTCTGCTGTGATCTTTGTTTGGAACTATTTTTGCTGCTGAAATCGAACAAAAACAGTCAATATTGCATCTAAAACTTAAGTGACTTAATGTTAATGAATTGTTTATGGAACTGTCATATGAAATCAGTGTCATTTTCAGTCGTATTCAGGAAAACAGCACTCTTGGTTCTATGATGTTGCTTTACTGTAGGCTATCATATGTTATAAATATAAAAACTCCACAATTTGTAATGTTAACTGAGTTTCTTTGTGTGAGTGGCGCTCATTTGTTGTGATTTCTCCTTGAGAGGTGGCGCCAGCGTCAACAGCGCAATCTTGTTACCGTAAGTTCATTATACATTATATTATTATCCACTATCAATCGTCAATTGCACTAAATGAATGCAGAATTATTGTTGAATTTCTGTGATTCCATAGTTATTTTTTGATGTTTTAATCAGCTTGTCCTTGACCCTTCAAAATATCCACGTGTCCCGGACATGTCGAGCCCTGCTTTACTGTATATTCACATGGAAAACAGTTATTTTAAATTGAAATATTATTTTACAATATTACAGTTTTTACTGTATTTTTGATCAAATAGCTCAAAAAGCTTTGGTGAGCAGAAGATACTTCTCTAAGTAAATCTCTTGATATATTAGCCTCTTGAAAAAGGCTTGATTCACATATTTAGGATTTGGGTACGAATCAACCATTGAAAAACTCCTATTTGTTGAACGATTGAATGACGGCCCTGTATTTTGTGTCTGAAATGGAAAAACATGCTTTCTTGAAAGTTGTAGCCTAGCACAGTTTCCTGACCTACAAACAAATGTTTTCAAAAGGCAATCACTACTTTCATAAAATAAAGATGTTTATTTATGTTACACAATCATCCCGCTCCAATACCGGTCGGTGTTTATCCGTCAGTTAAATGTGGATCAGGTCAAAAATTTAACATTTCTAAACACGACAAAAAGAACACTGGCAAAAAAAGGTCATGATTGTTAAATGTATTTGTGTGTAATAGGTTGTGTGGTCATGAATGGCTGAACGCTCCACTTTATAGCGGCACTCTGTCCCACTTTCCTTTCTTGTGCTTGACAGTGAAGGTCCTTCGACATGGATAGTAAGGACACCGAGAACAATACTTATGCTAATGATGTACAGTAAAATAATGGTAATTTATGGAATCACTTCACTAAGTCCGACCCAGACTGTAATGATACCGTTAAAGAGACACTTCATGACAAATGATCATGGCTGATGTTGTGCATATCTCAAGTAAATACTTCCACCGGGGAATCTCACGAAAACAAGCCTGTGTCACATTTCACCCCAAAATCTAAATAAAAACAATAGTGTTTTTTAGAAACTTTGATGTTATTTTAAAAGAATTAAAGGGATAGTTCACCCTGAAATGAAAAATAAGTCTAGAACCACAGAGTCTCATGAACACACAGTCGTGCACAGAAGATTAACGGCCAAGGTCAGTATTTTCCCTAAATAATACACGAAAACATGTGGAATATACGACACGTGGGGTCACATGGGGTCATTCTGTGATACTTTTGCATCTTTTTTTTTAAAAAGCTTGATGCTGGTCACCAGTCACTGCCATTGAATTATCTGTTTGTAGTCCGAAAAAGAAAGAAGGGCATATGGTGTTAGAACCAGGGTGAGTAAATGATGACTTAAAGGGGACCAATTATGCAAAATTCACTTGATTCATGATGTTTGAACATAAATGTGTGTACACAACCATGCTATAATGGTAAAATTCCACCCACCCTTTTTTTAATCCCCATAAATCATAAGCAGTGTTTCAGAACGAGCCTTTTGCAGATTCTATATTTCGTGACGTCACATATGTTTAGGCCCCGCCCACGGCTGCTGACAGACTCCGCCCTATTAGCATAAACCCCGCCCCCAGTGAGAGCATTCAAGTCAGAAATGTATTCTTATTAAAGCTGCTAAAGTTACTCAGTCGAGAGCAGTGAGTGATTTTCTGTTTGTCTTTTGTTGTTTGATTCCTATTAACAGCAGATATAGCAGGAGGTACTGTATATTACGCTACTGTCACTTTAATACACACATCTAATACACACATGCGATTTCTTTACGTTTATGTGAACTGTGTGTGTTTTTGACATAACCTTGTGTGTGTTTGACAGTTTAAGCGCAATAAGACGTGAAAGAGAACTTAGTTTCTGTGCTTTCTGTGCGCGTGCTTCGGGTGTGTGTGTGCGCTCAGAAAACCATATATCAGAAGTTTAGGCTGATATGGCTTTAAAACGCATGCAGATCATAAACACGATAAACTACACAACACAAAAGCGCGATAGAGATGATCATCAAAACCAAACATATGTTTTCGTTTTTGGCAGAGTATCGGAGGCACAAGCTGTACAGGCTCCGCCCTCTTCTGGAAAGGGGGCGGGAGCAGCAGCTCATTTGCATTTAAAGACACATGCACGAAAACAGCATGCTTATCCTTCCACGGTTCCTTGGTATAATACATGATCTGTGGTGTATTTAGAGTTGAAACTTCACACACACATTCTGTTGACACCTGACACTTACAGTATATTACATCTTATAACAAAGGGGCATAATAGGTCTCCTTTAATTTTCATTTTAGGGTGAACTGTTCCTTTAAATCTTATTATACAGTTACACAATTCCCATTAGATGCTCATTGCTGTAATTATATTTGTTTAATTTACCAAGAAGTAGCATAGAGATAAATCCACATTCAGTTTCAGTTGCCATAGGGCAGGGGTGTCCGATTCTGATCCTGGAGGGCCACTGTCCTGCAAAGTTTAGATCCAAAACCAATGAAACACACCTGAACCAGCTAACAGAGCTAAACTCTGCAGGACAGTGGCCCTCCAGGGCCGAATTTGGACACCCCTGTCATAGGGGAAATATACTTTAAAAGCTTGAAGGACATTCGATCAAATTTGTGACTGATTGTCTCAGGTGTCATGCCAACAAAACACTGGGCGGTGTTTTCCTCCGGGCTCCAGCAGACACTGGCCCACTGCCTCCTGCTTTGTCACAATCAACATCCATCAGCGCTGTGCCAAGTCAATCCATAAAAGCTCTGCAGAGCGGCTGTCAATGAGAACACAGATAAACTGTAATCAGGAAACACTTTCAGCCTCCTTAATGTCAGTAACTATAGCAACATCACAATCAGAGAGGACGACGATCTGTATTGCAAGTGCGAATGTTAACTCAAACTATTAAAATCAGATTTTTTTTATATATTTAATA
This sequence comes from Romanogobio albipinnatus, assembly GCA_023566225.1. Lineage (NCBI taxonomy): Eukaryota > Metazoa > Chordata > Actinopteri > Cypriniformes > Gobionidae > Romanogobio > Romanogobio albipinnatus. The sequence goes on along the minus strand of CM042242.1, from coordinate 69,516,660 downwards.
AACAATACTATAGTCAAGTCAAGTCAACTTTATTTATATAGCGCTTTTAGATTGTTTCAAAGCAGCTTTACAGTGTTAAACAGGAAAATAATGCAGCATAATTTTATTAAAGGTCCCATGGCATGGCATTTTTCTATTATTTTATAGTGTTTTCTGAGGTGTACTTATATTGTTAGTATGATTTTTACATCATAAAATGTCATAATTTAGAAATAAAAGGCATTTTTTCAATACTGCTGTTTGCCCTGTGGCTGAATGCCCTGCTTCAAGAGGCGTGTCTGCTGTGAGACTTCAGTAAAAACGCCCACTGTTGTGATTGGCTGACATCTGCATTTGAAATGAGCGGAGGGGGCGTGGTTTAACGAGGCACGAGCAGGGACGGATGGACCTGTGTTCACTTCTCATCGGTTCTCAGCATGTCTCAGTTCAGGGTGAACTGTTGTAGTTACTAGCATATACTTCAGGTTATTAGTTTATTTCTAGTCGGAGGGGCTGTCACTCATGTCAGAAAGTTAGTAACTTTAGTAAATTATGGATCAGCGCTGACTCGAGACGCGAACCGTTTAGAACGATTCAGTCCGATTTGGTGAACTGGTTCGGTTCACTAAAAAGAACCGATTCAAAAGAATGATTCGTTCGCGAACCGGACATCATGGAGACGAAGCGATTGCTAACAAAGTTATTTATAGTAACTTCTGAGTTATGAGAGCGCTGTCAGTCAGCGCGAGTTTATTGTGTTGTATCTGAGAGTTCTGAATAAACACGAGTCCCAGTCACACCGAGTCCGTATTCAATGAAGACTCTTCATCATTATTACCAACTTTGTAACACATGCAATGTACCACAGCGAGATGAACGAGTTAGTAAGTGTTGAGTATAGCATTATTTCTAGATATGTTCCAATCATATGAATAGCATCAGTGACGCGCATTGAGTAACGTTACACAGCACAAACAAAGACACAACAGCAGTAATCGAATGTAATCCAGTTTATTGTGGGGAAAGATGGCTAGCCTAGCCCAGATATTCTCACGCTTACCCTCCTTCTGCTTAATCTCACGCCGCGTTTGGTGCCTCCGCTGTGGGCCAGATGCAGTACTGGGGGTCGGGGATGTTGGAGGCCGGGCTTCGGCGTGTGTGAAGTTTATCTCTAAAGATGTGACTGCTGATGTTAAACAGAAAAGACTGTATGCACATTTTAGAACCGGTAGACGCGTCGAGGACGTACAAAAACACTGACTCACAAGATAGAAGAAAACACGAAAACACCGTTCTGTCGGGAGAGAGAGAAGCCGCTGCGTGCACGAATAATAAATAATTAGCTACACATCAGAAATTACTGATCACATATCAGAAGGAACTGAAGAAAGACTTCTGTTTTCATTTGTACATCCAAACACTGAGAAACTGCCAGCATTCACTTGTTCACAAGTAAAGTTAATGATCTCGAGCGTTTGCATGGGCGTGCCAGATTCTCTGGGCGGAGGAAAGGGAGGTAACCGTTCCTGCTTGGACGTCAAAACAGGAGGCTTCAGGATTGGCTCGTCTGGCCTGTCATTTTCTCAAAGGCAGAGAGAGACAGCCAGAACTCGGGTTTACACCGATCAACATTTCTATCCACTTGGGGACAATATTCAGGCTAGGGGAACTCATATTAATGTTGAAAAACCTCATAAAATGAAAATTTCATGCCATGGGACCTTTAAGCTGTATAGCCATTTGATGTCATCAGTTCATTTCAGTTTCCATACAGTGACAGTGTGGGCTTTAGATCAATAATTAGATCAGTAATTTAGTTTATATGGTTAATTTAGTTTATTAATTAGATTTATTTCGATGTTTAGTTGAAAAATTTTAGTGTCCCCAACTGAGCACGCCAAGCCAGAGGCAACAGTGGCAAGGAAACCAAAACCCCATCAGGAGCAGAATGGAGGAAAATAAACCTTGGGAGAAACCAGGCTCAGTCGGGGGGGCAGTTCTCCTTTGGCCAATTAACAAACAGCGTATTATTATTATTATTCTGGCAGCTTTACAGGTCAGAGGTCATAATAGATCGGAATATTCAAAGGACCGGAGGCAACACGCTGGAGACGGGTTTATTGCAGATGACATATCAATTTAAGTATTATTTAATTGTAATATTCGAACAATCGGAGTCATCACACTGGAGACGGGTTTATTGCAGATGACATATCGATTTAAGTATTATTTAATTGTAATATTCGAACAATCGGAGTCATCACACTGGAGACGGGTTTATTGCGGATGACATATCGATTTAAGTATTATTTAATTGTAATATTCGAACATTCGGAGTCATCACGCTAAAGACGGGTTTATTGCGGATGACATATCGATTTAAGTATTATTAAATTGTAATATTCGAACAATCGGAGTCATCACGCTGGAGACGGGTTTATTGCAGATGACATCGATTTAAGTATTATTTAATTGTAATATTCGAACAATCGGAGTCATCACGCTGGAGACGGGTTTATTGCAGATGACATATCGATTTAAGTATTATTTAATTGTAATATTCGAACAATCGGAGTCATCACGCTGGAGACGGGTTTATTGCAGATGACATCGATTTAAGTATTATTTAATTGTAATATTCGAACAATCGGAGTCATCACGCTGGAGACGGGTTTATTGCAGATGACATATCGATTTAAGTATTATTTAATTGTAATATTCGAACAATCGGAGTCATCACGCTGGAGACGGGTTTATTGCGGATGACATATCGATTTAAGTATTATTTAATTGTAATATTCAAACAATCGGAGTCATCACGCTGGAGACGGGTTTATTGCGGATGACATATCGATTTAAGTATTATTTAATTGTAATATTCAAACAATCGGAGTCATCACGCTGGAGACGGGTTTATTGCGGATGACATATCGATTTAAGTATTATTAAATTGTAATATTCGAACAATCGGAGTCATCATGCTGGAGACGGGTTTATTGCGGATGACATATCGATTTAAGTATTATTTAATTGTAATATTCGAACAATCGGAGTCATCACGCTGGAGACGGGTTTATTGCGGATGACATATCGATTTAAGTATTATTAAATTGTAATATTCGAACAATCGGAGTCATCACGCTAAAGACGGGTTTATTGAGGATGACATATCGATTTAAGTATTATTTAATTGTAATATTCAAACAATCGGAGTCATCACGCTGGAGACGGGTTTATTGCGGATGACATATCGATTTAAGTATTATTAAATTGTAATATTCGAACAATCGGAGTCATCACGCTAAAGACGGGTTTATTGAGGATGACATATCGATTTAAGTATTATTTAATTGTAATATTCGAACAATCGGAGTCATCACGCTGGAGACGGGTTTATTGCGGATGACATATCGATTTAAGTATTATTTAATTGTAATATTCGAACAATCGGAGTCATCACGCTGGAGACGGGTTTATTGCGGATGACATATCGATTTAAGTATTATTAAATTGTAATATTCGAACAATCGGAGTCATCACGCTAAAGACGGGTTTATTGAGGATGACATATCGATTTAAGTATTATTTAATTGTAATATTCAAACAATCGGAGTCATCACGCTGGAGACGGGTTTATTGCGGATGACATATCGATTTAAGTATTATTAAATTGTAATATTCGAACAATCGGAGTCATCACGCTAAAGATGGGTTTATTGCAGATGACATCGATTTAAGTATTATTTAATTGTAATATTCAAACAATCGGAGTCATCACGCTGGAGACGGGTTTATTGCGGATGACATATCGATTTAAGTATTATTAAATTGTAATATTCGAACAATCGGAGTCATCACGCTGAAGACGGGTTTATTGCGGATGACATATCGATTTAAGTATTATTTAATTGTAATATTCAAACATTCGGAGTCATCACGCTAAAGACGGGTTTATTGCAGATGACATCGATTTAAGTATTATTTAATTGTAATATTCAAACAATCGGAGTCATCACGCTGGAGACGGGTTTATTGCGGATGACATATCGATTTAAGTATTATTTAATTGTAATATTCGAACAATCGGAGTCATCACGCTGGAGACGGGTTTATTGCGGATGACATATCGATTTAAGTATTATTAAATTGTAATATTCGAACAATCGGAGTCATCACGCTAAAGACGGGTTTATTGAGGATGACATATCGATTTAAGTATTATTTAATTGTAATATTCGAACAATCGGAGTCATCACGCTGGAGACGGGTTTATTGCGGATGACATATCGATTTAAGTATTATTTAATTGTAATATTCAAACAATCGGAGTCATCACGCTGGAGACGGGTTTATTGCGGATGACATATCGATTTAAGTATTATTAAATTGTAATATTCGAACAATCGGAGTCATCACGCTAAAGACGGGTTTATTGAGGATGACATATCGATTTAAGTATTATTTAATTGTAATATTCAAACAATCGGAGTCATCACGCTAAAGACGGGTTTATTGAGGATGACATATCGATTTAAGTATTATTTAATTGTAATATTCGAACAATCGGAGTCATCACGCTGGAGACGGGTTTATTGCGGATGACATATCGATTTAAGTATTATTTAATTGTAATATTCGAACAATCGGAGTCATCACGCTGGAGACGGGTTTATTGCGGATGACATATCGATTTAAGTATTATTAAATTGTAATATTCGAACAATCGGAGTCATCACGCTAAAGACGGGTTTATTGAGGATGACATATCGATTTAAGTATTATTTAATTGTAATATTCGAATAATCGGAGTCATCACGCTGGAGACGGGTTTATTGCGGATGACATATCGATTTAAGTATTATTTAATTGTAATATTCAAACAATCGGAGTCATCACGCTGGAGACGGGTTTATTGCGGATGACATATCGATTTAAGTATTATTAAATTGTAATATTCGAACAATCGGAGTCATCACGCTAAAGACGGGTTTATTGCGGATGACATATCGATTTAAGTATTATTAAATTGTAATATTCGAACAATCGGAGTCATCACGCTAAAGACGGGTTTATTGCAGATGACATCGATTTAAGTATTATTTAATTGTAATATTCAAACAATCGGAGTCATCACGCTGGAGACGGGTTTATTGCGGATGACATATCGATTTAAGTATTATTTAATTGTAATATTCGAACAATCGGAGTCATCACGCTGGAGACGGGTTTATTGCGGATGACATATCGATTTAAGTATTATTTAATTGTAATATTCGAACAATCGGAGTCATCACGCTGGAGACGGGTTTATTGCGGATGACATATCGATTTAAGTATTATTTAATTGTAATATTCGAACAATCGGAGTCATCACGCTAAAGACGGGTTTATTGAGGATGACATATCGATTTAAGTATTATTTAATTGTAATATTCGAACAATCGGAGTCATCACGCTGGAGACGGGTTTATTGCGGATGACATATCGATTTAAGTATTATTTAATTGTAATATTCGAACAATCGGAGTCATCACGCTGGAGACGGGTTTATTGCGGATGACATATCGATTTAAGTATTATTAAATTGTAATATTCGAACAATCGGAGTCATCACGCTAAAGACGGGTTTATTGAGGATGACATATCGATTTAAGTATTATTTAATTGTAATATTCGAACAATCGGAGTCATCACGCTGGAGACGGGTTTATTGCGGATGACATATCGATTTAAGTATTATTTAATTGTAATATTCAAACAATCGGAGTCATCACGCTGGAGACGGGTTTATTGCGGATGACATATCGATTTAAGTATTATTAAATTGTAATATTCGAACAATCGGAGTCATCACGCTAAAGACGGGTTTATTGCAGATGACATCGATTTAAGTATTATTTAATTGTAATATTCAAACAATCGGAGTCATCACGCTGGAGACGGGTTTATTGCGGATGACATATCGATTTAAGTATTATTAAATTGTAATATTCGAACAATCGGAGTCATCACGCTAAAGACGGGTTTATTGCAGATGACATCGATTTAAGTATTATTTAATTGTAATATTCAAACAATCGGAGTCATCACGCTGAAGACGGGTTTATTGCGGATGACATATCGATTTAAGTATTATTTAATTGTAATATTCAAACATTCGGAGTCATCACGCTAAAGACGGGTTTATTGCAGATGACATCGATTTAAGTATTATTTAATTGTAATATTCAAACAATCGGAGTCATCACGCTGGAGACGGGTTTATTGCGGATGACATATCGATTTAAGTATTATTTAATTGTAATATTCGAACAATCGGAGTCATCACGCTGGAGACGGGTTTATTGCGGATGACATATCGATTTAAGTATTATTTAATTGTAATATTCGAACAATCGGAGTCATCACGCTAAAGACGGGTTTATTGAGGATGACATATCGATTTAAGTATTATTTAATTGTAATATTCAAACAATCGGAGTCATCACGCTAAAGACGGGTTTATTGAGGATGACATATCGATTTAAGTATTATTTAATTGTAATATTCGAACAATCGGAGTCATCACGCTGGAGACGGGTTTATTGCGGATGACATATCGATTTAAGTATTATTAAATTGTAATATTCGAACAATCGGAGTCATCACGCTAAAGACGGGTTTATTGAGGATGACATATCGATTTAAGTATTATTTAATTGTAATATTCGAACAATCGGAGTCATCACGCTGGAGACGGGTTTATTGAGGATGACATATCGATTTAAGTATTATTTAATTGTAATATTCAAACAATCGGAGTCATCACGCTAAAGACGGGTTTATTGCAGATGACATCGATTTAAGTATTATTTAATTGTAATATTCAAACAATCGGAGTCATCACGCTGGAGACGGGTTTATTGCGGATGACATATCGATTTAAGTATTATTTAATTGTAATATTCGAACAATCGGAGTCATCACGCTAAAGACGGGTTTATTGCAGATGACATCGATTTAAGTATTATTTAATTGTAATATTCAAACAATCGGAGTCATCACGCTGAAGACGGGTTTATTGCGGATGACATATCGATTTAAGTATTATTTAATTGTAATATTCAAACATTCGGAGTCATCACGCTAAAGACGGGTTTATTGCAGATGACATCGATTTAAGTATTATTTAATTGTAATATTCAAACAATCGGAGTCATCACGCTGGAGACGGGTTTATTGCGGATGACATATCGATTTAAGTATTATTTAATTGTAATATTCGAACAATCGGAGTCATCACGCTGGAGACGGGTTTATTGCGGATGACATATCGATTTAAGTATTATTTAATTGTAATATTCGAACAATCGGAGTCATCACGCTAAAGACGGGTTTATTGAGGATGACATATCGATTTAAGTATTATTTAATTGTAATATTCAAACAATCGGAGTCATCACGCTAAAGACGGGTTTATTGAGGATGACATATCGATTTAAGTATTATTTAATTGTAATATTCGAACAATCGGAGTCATCACGCTGGAGACGGGTTTATTGCGGATGACATATCGATTTAAGTATTATTAAATTGTAATATTCGAACAATCGGAGTCATCACGCTAAAGACGGGTTTATTGAGGATGACATATCGATTTAAGTATTATTTAATTGTAATATTCGAACAATCGGAGTCATCACGCTGGAGACGGGTTTATTGAGGATGACATATCGATTTAAGTATTATTTAATTGTAATATTCAAACAATCGGAGTCATCACGCTGGAGACGGGTTTATTGCGGATGACATATCGATTTAAGTATTATTAAATTGTAATATTCGAACAATCGGAGTCATCACGCTAAAGACGGGTTTATTGCGGATGACATATCGATTTAAGTATTATTTAATTGTAATATTCGAACAATCGGAGTCATCACGCTGGAGACGGGTTTATTAAGATGCCGTGTCGATGAGGCAGTTGCAGGGGGAGGCTAATTGACACGGTCTCTGTACTATTATATACTGTACATACTGTTGTAAGATGAGAGATGCGCCGTCTTCATTTGACCTATTTTCATGTCACTCTTTTCTCTCTTTGCATGTACATGTTCTGACCTCCAAACAGACAGAAGAGGCTCTCGAGACGGGAATAAACATCTCCAAGAAGACAGCAAAGAGGAAAAACAGCTGGACATAGCTCTTGTTTTGTCTTTCAACAAACCTTTTTTTTTTCTCCAGGGTTTTTCTTCTTTTATAAACCAAATGGCTTGATCTTTCCTTTCATGCAGAACACTTTAAAACTGGAGATGGTGGTCCAGTGGGTTAAACCACTGAACTGGTATGCAGAAGGTTGCTGGTTTGATCCCAGTGGTCACCACCAGTGTGTCCTTGAGCAAGGCACTTTACTCCATGTTGCTCCAGGGGGATTGTCCCTGTAATAAGGGTAAGTCGCTTTGGATAAAAGCGTCTGCCAAATGCATAAATGTAATGTAAAACACTTTAAATTGACTTTGTAATTTAAGGAAATGTTTCTATAAAGGGGTGACGCAGAAATAGCAGAGTTTGTGTAGTTTTTTTAACCACTTCAACTTCAAGTTCCCCCAAGTTTTGAAGCTTAAAATATTAGTCTCACACATCGTGAAAAGTTTCACAGTTGCATTTACACCAACATTTAGAAGACATGAACACATGCTGATACTTGAATATTTGTCTTTTATTATATTTTCTTGTTTTATATTATCATACTGACATTTTATTTGATATATCCTGTCTTTCACACACACACATGATTCATATGACTTGCAGACAATTCTTTCAGAAGCAAATATACATTGATAAATAACAGAGCTGGACTCATCAGTTGAATTTATGGGATCTTTTGTGTACAGACCTCGTGTTATTAAACATGCAAAGAGATCATTTTCCTATTCCACACGCTTGTCTTTCCATGATAGAATCATCATTAGGGCTGTCCGTAAAATTAATCAAACAGATTCTTTTTACAATATAAAATAACTGATTACATTTTCTATTATCATATTTCTATTTTCTATTCTAATGTGTTTTAATTATTATTTTTAATAAATAAAAAAATCCCTGTGAATTTTCATCTTATATTTTTGGTGGAATTTGCGAACCTGAACCTAAAAAATCCTGAAAAAGGTAAAAAACATGATGAAGATGTACAGTAATGTACAGTAGGCATGACCCAGCTTGTGTTTTCTGGCTCTTGTTCTGTTCTGCCTGCTATCTATAGCCTCTCTAGCCACAGGCCGGATGAAATATGAATGTTTCTGTGCTGTGTGTATGCCAGCCGTGGCTCTGTGGGTCTCACGCTGATAACACTCAGAGCTGCAGGACGCGGGACTCCGCAGCTAAATTGGCTCTTAATGCAGATTTTGCCCTGAATCACTCCCTGAAGAATAAGCGTCAATTCAGTACATGCAGTGTGAGAATTGTAATGGCAAGAGGGTCGGTCGGGAAAGAAGTGTTTCAGCTTTTCTTAACGATGAGTGATCCTAAAAAAACATATTGGCCTTTTATAAATATCATCGTTACACTGGTGTCCTGTGACTCTCTCAAGCTGAAGCCATCAGGCACAGTAAAAGTGATGCTATATCATCATTTATCATTTATTACTGTATTCATGGGGAAAACGGTAGAGGTTTAGTTTGATCTGTGAGAGGAGACAAAGATTTAACTTGTTTTGCTCCAGGTGCTGATTTTCAATTGATTTTGCTTCATTACTGAGATTTAAATCGCGACTCAAAGCAGTGCTAAACCTGTAATACTGTAATGTCATCTGCACTGTACAAAAATATATGATCAATAAGTTATGATAACATACAGGTGTCCAATCACTTCATGGCCACAGGTGTGTAAATCTAGCAATAGGCATGCAGACGCTTCTACAAACATTTGTGAAAGAATGGGTCGCTTTTATTCCACATTTGTGGAAGCAATTGGGAACAACAACTCAGCCATGAAGTGGTAGGCCACGTAAAATCACAGAGCGGGGTCAGCGCATGCTGAGGGTCACAGAAGTCACCAACTTTCTGCAGAGTCAAGAGCTCCAGACCTCCAAACTCCTGTGGCCTTCAGATGAGCTCAAGAACAGTGTGTAGAGCTTCATGGAATGGGTTTCCATGGCCGAGCAGCTCATCCAAGCCTTACATCACCAAGAGCAATTCAAAGCGTGGGATGCAGTGGGGTAAAGCGCGCCGCCACTGGACTCTAGAGCAGTGGAGATGTGTTCTGCCAATCCCATGGACGAGTCTGGGTTTGGCGGTTGCCAGGAGAATGGGAATTGCCTGACTGCATTGTGCCACGTGTAAAGTTTGGTGGAGGGTGGATTATGGGGTGGGGTTGTTTTTCAGGGGTTGGCCCCTTAGTTCCAGTGAAAGGAACTCTTAATGCGTCACCAAGACATTTTGGACAATTTCATGCTCCCAACTTTGTGGGAACAGTTTGGGGACGACCCCTTCCTGTCCCAGCATGACTGCGCTCCAGTGCACAAAGCATCGCTCCATAAAGACATGGATGAGCGAGTTTGGCGTGGAGGAACTATTAAAGTTCATGTGCATGTAAAGGCAGGCCCCAAAATTATTGAATTATTAAAACAACAAATTGTTTTAATCAGTTTAATGTAATATAAGTTGAAATGACTTAAACATACAAGTTGATTGTACATAATTTAAGTCAGCAACTTTTCTTTAACCGTGTAGGTAATATTTTCTTTTTTAAATAATTTTAATACATATATTTTTCTTTCATTTTACCAAATGTATTATCTTCTTCAATTGGTACATGCTAATTTTTTATGATTAATATTTTTGTTTCCATTTTTTCCCCCTAAAGCATATTTAATTATGAAATATGCTAAATAAAATGTGCCTCAACCTGCATAATGTTCGATGGTTTTTGAGATCGAGGCCATCACACCCAGCCCAGTTTCACGCTGTCATCTGTATCATCTGACTAAGCAATGGAAGAATCTGCAGCAAATTTGATATACGTGATAAAAATACAGTCAAAGACATCAAAGAAAAGTCAAATATGGAAAACGCGTTCTCTTTTTAAAAGACATCAAGCCTGTTTATTTTGCTATCCCACCTCAAAGAGATTCTCGCGCACGATTAGACGTTTAGTTGATCAGTTGCACATCAAATAAACTGAAGCTCAACCGTGTTATTTACACGGTACACCCTCAAAATAATGATATATGAAATGCTCAAAATAATGAATTGGTTTGAGTAGAGCCAACTCAAATTAAATGAACTTTTATGAGTATTTAGAACTTTATTTTTCTTTTGAGCTCACAAAACTGACACATTTTAAGTAATCTGAGCTTTTTGTTTGAGTTTTATGAACTTGTTTCTTTTAGACAAACATAAATTTAACTGAAACTGGGCTTGGATTTCTATTTCCCAGCATGCTTTGCCATGGCACTCGAAATGTAGAGTAAATGCTAAAATTACCATCGAGTGGAGCGTGAGATTGGTTTGAGATATACAGATATAAAGTATTTTAAATGTTCTTTATAGCTGTATATATATATATATATATATATATATATATATATATATATATATATATATATATATATCCCTCTATGGTACGGTGTTGTCTCCAGGCAACATAGTCTATTTTAGTTTATTTTTAATACAATGAAACACCAATTTATTGTTCAAACCTATCTCAGGGAAGAAGAACTCAAACACTAATCAATGAAAGTGCAAAAAAAGTGGTCACATGACCCACAGGGGTCCATTTTGTGTCCTGTTTCAGCACATGTGCACAGGTCACATGGCTCCATATTTTCTCCAATGAAAGGTGCATTTTTCACTCATTTCCATCCAGTTAATCACCCACAAAAAACATGAGTCACCTTCACAGGCGAGTAAAGAAGTATTTCCAAGAACTTTACATTATATATCATCAAATGTTTTATAGTAAATACCAAAAAAAAAGTGTGTTCAAGACAAGACAACATTGTACCATAATGGAATTGCATAAGGCCATACTAGACACACTGGGTTGGATACAAATATAGTATATTAGGGGCAGGCCTGTATTTCGAATTCCATCTATTTTAAAAAATAATTGTTTTAAATAAAGCGTTTTAAATGAAAAGCGATAGCGCTCCAGAGGACAGATATCATCAGGGGCGCGGGAAGTGGGGGGGTTTCAATGGATTGCAAATGCAATGCAATTTTTTGTTCATTTTATTCATTTTTAGAATGTAATAATTTATTTGTAATAAACATTTTAAGTGGCCCATTAAAAAGTATTATTTATAAGTTGAATTGTGTTTTTAAAACATACATGAGGTCATATTGTGACTGTTGCGGTGTGTGCGTAGAAAGAGCGGTAATATTTCCTCCAGTGGAGATCAAGCGTCTTTCTGGAGATCCACTCATTTCTACATTTACATTTACATTTATGCATTTGGCAGACGCTTTTATCCAAAGCGAATTACAGTGCCCTTATTACAGGGACAATCCCCCTGGAGCAACATGGAGTAAAGTGCCTTGCTCAAGGAAACACTGGTGGTGACCACTGGGATCGAACCAGCAACCTTCTGCATATCAGTTCAGTGGTTTAACCCACTGGACCACCATCTCGCATTTCTGAAGCTCATTCCGCTCAGCACCACGCACTCTTTCCCCAGAACTCCCTTTGTGACCTGCTGGATCAAATATAGGCCTATCTGAAATCAATAGTAAGGGCTGTCCCTGACTAATTTTTTTTTCCTTTTCTAGTAGTTAATTTAAGCCGGCGCTGCTCATGCCATTGTCTGTTATAGGCTATTTGCTTGTTATTTATTAAATCCGGGCAATTTGGTTGATAAAACATAGATTACAATTAAGATACAATTTATACAAAACGAAATGTACTTTTGTGATATATTTGTTGTTCTTTCGTGTTTTATAGACTCAATATAAACTCTATAATTTTGTTATTTTACTAACCCAACTAATGTGCTTTCTATATTCCACGTGAGGGGAAAAGCTTCCTTCCACTTAAGAAGAGTTGTGTTCCTTTAAGCACTTTTTATTTTAATATACATCTCTTTACATAAATATTATTTTCTACTTAAAAAACCCCCTATAATTTCGTTATTTTTCTAACCCAACTAATGCGCGCACTTTTCTCAATCCGTTATGGAGCTATTCAATTTTGCATATTGTTTTTTAAATGTTCGTTCGAGTAGTTCAAATGACCACTTTACAATATTTCAATAATTTATTTTGAAGCCTGTGCTGTTTTCTGGTACAAAATAAAATAGTTGAAGTTAAATGCAGAGTAAGATGTGTAAAAAGACGAGAGGCTAAGAGATTGTCCAGATCATTTGTGTAGCTTTCACAGACTAACACACGTCACATCTCTCATAGACTAGAGTATTTAAAATAGCATATATGATCAGTTATATTCTCTCTTTCATTTACAGAGCAATCCCTGCAAAGTGTTTAGGTTCAGTATAGAAGAGAGCAGGATTAGTGTGCGTCGCACTCGAAGACTCCCAGCGGGCGGCGATGGCCACGATGGTTTCGCTCCTTTGGCATAACCCTACTGTACATTACGCTGAACTTGAATGCACATGAAATGAAAGGAAATATTTTTCCCCCGGCCTTAATTTGAGACCGGCCTTTATTTGTTCGTGCTGGCCACGCCCCCGGCCACTATCAGAGGCCCGGCATATACGTAGATGCCTCATTCGACTGCTCCAAACAAGTAGGCGCGCCCGCCATCTTGCAAGGGTCAGCGTGTCGTCACTCACAGAAATCACAGAAATGTTATGCTGTCAAATTAAGAAGCGTTAAACAAATGTGATGGAAATGAACATATTTAGTTAATCTCATTGAGAATACAATAAAATCACCCTATTAATTCCATGAATTCAATACTCCATTAACCTAAAAGGCTTGGTAAGACCTGTACGTGTCTAAAGTTGCTCATTGAAGTATCATTTTCCCCCAACGCTGTTCATTTTCTCATCCTCCAGTACAAATATCTCAACCCAGAACATCACGTTCTCATGTCATATGGTGATCCACAGTACTACAGTACATGTGTTTTGAACTGGCATCTCTTAACGTAAAAAAAAAAAAAAAAAAAAAAACGAGTCAGCTTGACGAGGAGGAGATAATTACATGAAGGCCATTACCAGAGCTCGTCTTGTGAGAAGGATCCATCAGGAGTAATCAGCGATGGCGTCAAATTAAATGAACGAGGCCAGAAGACAAAATTACAATCACACTTTGTGAAATACAAAATAGAAGTCAGTGAGATTTCATCAGAACTGATAACTTTTGAAAATGATCATCCTTCCAGAACGAGGCCATTGAAACACTTTTTTGTTGTGCTCTACAATGACACAATGGAAGCTCAATGCAGGAGCAGAGGCCATTAGCAGTTTGCAGAAGGCCAGTGGTGTAAGCCTCTTTCTTTCTCAGTGTCTCTCAAAGGGTAATGAAGCCAGAGATCCTTTTTGCATCCGGAAAAATCACACAGATGAAAACTGACAGGCCCAGCCGATCGATCCGGCAAGTTTAGTTCTCCTGGGAAGATCCTAATGGAGTCTGAGCACAGCCGAACAGTCATGTGTACAGACGGAAGCTCCTGAGACTTTACATGCATGTCGGATACATTTTTGGCAATGTTGTTTTTGAGTGTGCGCACAACTTGTTAGTATGCAACGCTTCCTAAAGCCAAGTATGTTTACCATACCATAACCTCTGTACATGCTTAGTTTACTGAGTATGTTTTCGGTATTCCGTTCATGCAAGTCGTGCATTCCTAAGAGATCTGAGAACGTCACCATGAAAACAAAACTGACTTTTTTTTTATGGAATATTGCAGCATTTACTGTAAATGATTTATCAAAGCACCTCATAATCTTGTATGTTGTAGCAAGGAAGTAAACAGATGACAACGCTCATTTGGCTCTGCAAACCAGTTTGTTAAATGCTCATTCATATTAACGTTATCCGACAAACACCTAACGTTACAAACTTTTTAAAATCTCAACAGCGAACTTGGCATTAGTGTAAATTATTCTTTGATTAGAGCTTTTATGTGTTGTTTATCTACAGCCATGCTAAACGTGGTTCTGTGTTTGATTCGGATACTATAGTAAAGCCAATGTTTAGTGTTCGTTCTTGCGACAGATATTTGGCTATAATCGTTCTAAAAATACAATAGTAACAGTGCCATTCAGTAGCGATCACTATAGATCCGCAGTCTTTACTCTTGAGGACTGAACAGGTTCTGCTCGATCATCTTCACTAAAATTGTCTGGGTCTGATTCCGGCTCAAATTGGTATGGTTTTATTGACGCCATTGTACTACACAAAGCACAGGCTACCGTTAAAGGTAAAGGGCGTGATGTTTTTTCTGACAAACGCACTAGGCGGTTAGCCAATCACAACACACTGGGCCAGCTAACCAATCAGAGCCCACTGCGTATTTTTGAGGGACCGGCTTCATACAACCCGGAAACCATCAGACCGTTTTCACAAGGAGGGACAGAGCAGTGTAGAATAAAGGTCAAATATATGAAAAATAATGCAATTTTTTAAAAATGCAGCATGAACACATGTTACAGTGCCCCCCACAAACACAATCAAGCCTTCGAAAGAATGTGTTTTACCACCCCTTTAAAGTGTCATTAATGTAAAATACTAAATAAAATATTCTACTTAAAATTTTATTTTGACAATTTAGTAGAATAATTGAATAACTGATAACAGAAAAATCTGAATCCCATTAAAAGATAATCATCTGAAAGGTCAGATCGTGCTTACCTAGGGACTTTCCATCTATTAGATTGTGATTAGCGCCGATAGCGGCAACATAGACTTTGAGGGTGGAGGGAGAGAGCCTTCGCTCCAACCCATCTTGTACGAAGGAAAGCACGGAACTGATCGAACACCTTCGGGGGTCTTCTCGGCGAGAAGAGCACCAATCGACGAACAGGTTCCACTTCAATGCATAGAGGCGCCTCGTAGAGGGGGCTCTGGCGGAAGTGATGGTGTCAACTACCGCTTGCAGTAGGTCACCTAGAACCTCCGCGTCCCGCCCAGGGACCAGACATGGAGTTTCCAGAGGTCCGGACGCGGATGCCATAGGGTGCCCCGTCTCTGATTCAGGAGGTCCTTCCTCAGAGGAATGGGCCAAGGAGGTGCTGTCGCGAGGAGCACTAGTTCTGGGAACCAAGTCCGGTTTGGTCAATAAGGAGCGACCAACAGGACTTGCTCCTCGTCCTCCCTGACCTTGCACAGTGTCTGTGCGAGAAGGCTCACTGGGGGAAACGCATATTTGCGTAGGCCCCGGGGCCAGCTGTGTGCCAGGGCATCCGAGCCGAGGGGCCCCTCGGTCAGGGAATAGAACCACTGGCAGTGGTTCGTGTTCGGGGCAGCAAACAGGTCTACCTGTGCGGACCCGAAGCGACTCCATATCAGCTGGACCACCTGGGGATGGAGTCTCCACTCTCCCGGGAACACTGGCTGTCGTGAGAGCTCGTCGGCTGCATGATTGAGCAGGCCCAGAATGTAAATGGCACGAAGCGACCTCAGATGCTTCTGACTCCATACGAGGAGATGGCGGGCAAGTTGTGGCATGCAACGGGAGCATAGACCACAATGTTTATTGATGTACGCAACGGCCGCAGTGTTGTCCGTATGGACCAGAACGCGCTTGCCTCTGAGCGGCACTTTGAAGCGGCTGAGTGTAAGACGAACTGCTAACAACTCGAGGCAATTGATATGCCATTGCAGTTGAGGCCCTGTCCACAGATTCGAAACTGCAAGCCCGTTGTACGTGGCACCCCAGCCGGTGGATGAGGCATCCGTGGAGACAACAGCATACCTGGACACTTGTTCTAGGGGAATTCCCGCCCGTAGAAATGAAGGGTCCGACCACAGGCTGAAGGTTTGGTGGCACCTCGGAGTCACTTGGATGCGGAGGGTTCTGCTGTGCCACGCCCATCTCGGGACTCGGTGCCACGCCCATCTCGGGACTCGGTCGTGTAGCCAGCGCTGGAGCGGTCTCATATGAAGCAATCCGAGCGCCGTTACTGCGGCTGCGGATGCCATATGCCCCAGGAGCCTCTGAAAGTGTTTCAGTGGTACCGCTGTCCTGCTGAACGAATTCAAGCAGTTCAACACTGACTAGACACTGACTAGACTGTCATGGCGACCGAGTCTATCTCCATACCGAGAAAAGAGATCCTCTGTGTAGGACAGAGTTTGCTCTTCTCCCAGTTGACCCGAAGCCCCAACTGGGGGCTGAGGTGACTGAGCAGCCAGAAATGCACGGGTTGAATGACTTCTTGAAAAAGACGCAGTGTCACACCCGTGTTGCTCTTTTGTGAGGAAACGCTCTTTCAACAGTGCTGAAGCACCCAGGGGAAGACCGTGGCAGCACACAGGAGGTAAGTGCAGTCCTGTGTCTGCACTCACTGAAACAAATGCCCTCACCAACCGACAGTTGCTGTGAGAACAGCAGTCTGTTATGCTGATGCAACGGTGAGCACGTGATTGCTCTGATTGTGCCTTTTCGCCAACACAAAGCGTCCTTCTCGTTCTCTGGAGTATCTCTCTTGTAGATAGGCTCTCTTTTTCAAAAAGCAGTCTTGCTTCATCAACGCCGTTCGGCTCCGAAGTGAATGACAATAGTGCGCTGCTCTCGCTTCATGTTTATACCCACGGTGCGGTGCGGGGCGGAGCGCGAGATGCAAGTCTCGCACGCCAATGGCCCATTGGCCTGTTCTCTATATCTCGAAGCTGATAGAGGCTCCCTGAAGTGATCCCAATTCGTCTGTGATGTCCGACGTACGTCGAACGTGACCGACTGAAAGGAATCCTTGTTTATGTGATATGTTTGAAAAGAGAGAGATGTCAGTCGTTCGCGAGCGCCTCGTTATCTGTTAATGCGGCTACGCCCATGGAGAGCGCGTTTTATTCAAAGGCAAATTCTGATGAGATCCATGCAAGTATCCCAGCCCACATCACCACACAAAAAACACATTAAGTTTAGTGAGATGTACTGTACATCGTTTTGAGACACGGTGAGGAATAATCCTGGAATAATTTACCGCAGAAGAAGAGCTGGATTCATGTCGAAGAGCAACGGATCCAGACGATTATTGTGACAGGTAAGTTTATTCTAACCGCGATATAAACAAGTGTCTGTGAATATTACGCCGCATAAAGACCGTTTAAATATGAATCGTGCATATCTCTGTGTGAATGAATGGAGCTGCCGCGCAGTTTGATTTGCTACACATACTTACAGTAGTAAACATGCCATATTTTGTTTTTCCCAAACTATTATTGCTATAATGAGTGAAATCGACAGAAATATGTAATAAATACTGAAATCAAATGTTTTAGCAATGTATTAAATTGATTATACAATACAATATTATTACCCTACGCATAAGAATGAATAAATAATACAAATTTAATAATAACATGGTCATAATGTATTTTCTGGTTAATTTCCCCCCTTACACCTGTCAGTAATTACACTCGGGTTATGCTGGGTTAAAAATAACCAAAGTTGGGTTGAAAATGGACTAACCCAGCAATTGGGTTGTTTTAACCCAGCGGTTGGGTTAAATGTTTGCTTAAAACAACCCAATTGCTGGGTTAGTCCATTTTCTACCCAACTTGGGTTGTTTTTAACCCAGCATTTTTTAGAGTGTACTGAAATTCTCACAAAAACGTATTGTTTTATTGGAAAATAAATGGGGGGTAACAATACATTTTTAATTACATTGTACCATTTATTATGGCTGGCAACTTAGTGTAGTAAAATTACAGAATTGAAGTCCTGTATGAACCATATTTAATGATTTACTGCTACTCAGAAAAAAAGAAATTATATTGATATACAGGATTCATCATTTGATCGATTAATAGGCATCTCAGCTTGATCAATGTTTCCATGTTGTTTTATTATTGCATATGAAAACACAACATCTAGCAGCTGCTACACCAATACTCATTGCAGTCCTATCATATGAACACCGTTAAATGAGAGAATCTGTATATGCAACCTGCCGCTCACAACAGATTTATCAGGCAAATACATATTTTCATAAAACACACAAACCGCAAAAATCACGCAAACCCGAAGTTTTTTTGTGGGGAAAAATATCTGCAGGTTCATGGCACGCCGGCACTTCAGTAATTACGAACACATGTAAGGGCGGAAATGAACCAGAAAAGACATTATGCAAATGTAATTATTATGGCTGAGCAATTCATCAGAGCCGCAGATAATTCAGTTAATGGAATGTGCCATAAATTAGAGTGATTTCCCCTGAATGGTGCGCTGAGTGAAGGGGTCTGTCGAGGTGATGCCGTGATGGCCTGTCCAGAACGGCTGGCGGCTGTCCGGTGAACGATTACTGAAAATCATCTGCAACTTTGACACGTCAATGACTCGCATGCATGAGGACGACTCGTATTAAGTTATGAGAACGTTATTTTGGATTTTTTTTTTTAAACCAAGTAGTGACGTTTTTCAATTAAAACATTCCATTCATTTGATTTTCCACATTATTATATAAATGACTCTGAACACACATTCTAGTAACGTTACTGGAAGAACGTTTGTTCATAACCTTGACAGAACATTCTGAGAACGTTCCTTGTTGGCTGAGAATATAGACGCTATTATTCCTGAACAGCTGAGGGGATCATTTCGGCAGTACATGTTTGTGTGAGAGTGTGGGATGGAGGACAGCAGAAGGGATTTCTGTGGGTAATTTCAACAGCTAAATGTTTCTTCCTTCACCTACTTGACATTTTCACATTTGTTGGGTTCAGTCAGAGATCAGGGATGTTCTGAGGGCATTGTAATTTTCGCCTTCACTTTGTCTTTGACTGGATGTCCCCAGCAGCGTCCATCACTAACTGAGACACACTCCATCTGTTAACGCCACAGTGTGAGACTGTCTCAATATCAAAGGTGATGAGAGACTACCAGAAATAAATTAACTATAAACGTGCCACACACAGCTGTCTGTTTACACTTTGAACTTCACACTGGATGACCTCTGATCAACAATTAGTGTCTACAGCACATTAGACACACACTTAACTTTATATGCAATTACAAAAAAAATAAGATGTATAGGCTATTCTACAATAAAGCTCTCTGAATTCTTTGTGTGAGCCAAAGCATTTATTATGTAGCTATTAATGTAGGTTAAATTATATTGTGCATCCACGCCTAACATTTGTACAAACTTCCACTAATTCTTGAGAGTTATGTAATGAGACAGATGGTGGAAAGCAACATCAAAAGCAACATGTCAAGAGTAGTCAAGTCAGAGAGGAGAATATGTGATTCAGGTCAATAGAAAGACTATTGTAGTACTGCATCAAATATGTAATGACTTTGAGATATGTACTTGAACGCCACCACAATGTCGTAAAATTACGAGTTGTGGGCGTGTCAGTAGCCGCGTTTCCATTACCCTTCAAATTGCGCAAATTGAAATTGCGAATTGAAAATATGCCCAATGGAAACGCGCCAATTTCGCAAAAACTCCCATATATCGCAAAAAAGTCTTTACGCTCGCATGAGGTGGTTTTTCAGGCAATTCGAAAAAGGAAATTTACACAAAACTGCAATGGAAACAGTTTTCTTGCATTTACAGGTCACCTGGTACGGTCACGCATTGCTCCCACTTAGAGCCTACATATTTTATTTTTTTTCCACTCAAGTATGTCTAATAACAAGATCTTATGTCGTTAAAACAACATATAATTTCTTGAAAGTGGAGTAACTTTATAATGACGGACCCCGGTGCAGCCACAAATAGCACAACTATCTACAGGCCTACTGTAATTAAGAAATGTATTAAAAACAGAAAGACGCTAGTTTCAGCCTTGCTCAAAGACTGAAGAAACAGGCCAGTTACGCACGTCAATCCATTCCCGACGATCTTGGTTTGCTTCCTATTTATTAAATATAAAACCAAATAGTTGATTAAACATTGATCAAAATTAAAATACAATTTATACAAAACGAAATTAATTTTAAAGAAAGACTTTCTAGAAAACACAATTCAATGAAGTGCTCAAAATCCATGTCTCCAGACATATGCACATCTGATTATGTGCCTTACTCATGCTGCTCACTTTTCATAATCAACATATGAAATTAAAAGTTTATAATATTTAGACATAGCCTAACTATGAATCTAAATAGGCTACGTTTTCTTAACCCTTTGTCCGACGAAGTCGTCGGCGCCTTTTGATGGATTTTTTTTCTTATTCTAGCGGAAACTCACAATACTCGTCATTTTTAGCCATAGGCTACAGATCAGTGCAAGACATAATTATATGTAAACAGTAAACTGTCTACTTTTATTTGTGTACTCTCAATAACAGCAAAGGCCGTGGATTCAGGGAACAGATTATTTTGCACTGCACTCCAAACGCTGTCTTCATTTCATAAATAAATATTTTGTTTATTAAACGCAAAGTTTTTAATTTCAAAAGCATTTCTAAAAGCATTCTCCAGGAGCTTACGTTCTGCCAGTGAACGACGCCTTGTGGTGCCATCCCAAAGAGGCATGAAATCACTCTCACGGACCTTTTCCTGGACCGCACCCACCCTGTGGAATGACCTGCCTATCTCAATTCGAGCAGCCGAGTCTGTAGCTATTTTCAAAAAACGGCTAAAGACACATCTCTTCCAGCAGCACCTGATCAATCAAGAATAGCACTTAACATTCTATTCATTTTCTGTCTGTCTGTCTGTCTGTCTGTCTGTCTAAAAAAAAAAAAAAAAAAAAAAAAAAAAAAACTGTCCTGTGTGTTCTGTGCTAGATTAACTGACACTTGTTACAGCACTTACGTACTGTTACATACTGTTGCCCTTGACTGTTCTAGCTGTTTCTATTGCTCTCATTTGTAAGTCGCTTTGGATAAAAGCGTCTGCTAAATGACTAAATGTAAATGTAAATGTAAAATCAGTTTATATTTCCAACAAACGAAATTCCAAGTGAAGTGGTAAAAAATACCCCTTTGAGTTACCACCATGCAAATTCAAACTTTTCGCTCGTCTCTGAATGTGGCAGCAATGCGTCACAATAATCTGCCGTATGTAAAAGTCGATCATTCTTTACAGATGTTAATCTGTACTGTTAACATCAGTTAATGGAAACGCTGTCATTTCGCAATATTTTTTAATCGACTTTTAGAAAATATCGCAAAAGTTTTGCGCAAATCCGTAATGGAAACGCGGCTAGTGAGAAACATGGCGGAATAATACAGGTATTTAGCAGTGTTATTGTTGCGAACTGCTCTGAGACTTGAAGGCTGAGGATCCAAATGCAGCTTTATTAAAGCGTAATCCACAATTGTAGTAAAAAGTACAGGCAAGGTCAAAACACAGGCAGGCAGTCCAAACAAACAAACACAACAAGGACAAGAGAGTAATCCAGAAACAGGCAAGTAATCCAAAAACCGAAGGCATGAAACCAGGAAGAACGCTCAGAAATGCAGTGAAACACTAAACAAGACTTAGCAATGAGTGACAGAATTGACCAGGCTTTTATAGGGTGAGCTAACAAGGTAAACGATACACATGTGAATGTAATCAGGAATGATGTGTCCAGGCAGTGAGTATTGTGGGTAATGTAGTCTGTGGTGATATAGTCTGAGGTGGAGTGTCCTCTGGTGGACCCTCACTGGTGACCGTGACAGATATTGTCAGGCTTTTCTATTTACACAGAAGTAAGCTAATCGCCTGCACAAAACATGATAGCATTATAATATAAAAATATAATATGTAACAATAACATTTACAGTGGCTTCATAAATTAATTAAAAACAAAAAAGCAAAACACACCTGATGCACATTTCTTGTAGCCTGACAAGCCAGACCAACATCAAGACGTTGGGTCTGGGAGCTCACCATTGGCACGGCTCAATCCGAGGGGCGGGATCTACGGTTGTCTTTCAGAGTCCCTCTGCATGCAATAGGATATCGCTACAACCAACCAGAGCAACGCAGAAGGTGAAGCGGAGCTAGTTGATAGATTCGACTTTCGCCGTATCCGGTCTGCAAAACTCCGAACACATCTTCCTTTCTTAAGAATGACTTTCAGTGTCATTCTTTGTTCTTTTCTCAAAGAAAAGACTCCAAGTCTTCCAGAGTCGCGGCTAAAGCCGATTTGAAAGGCCGCTGTTCGCCAGCTTCTTTGTTTAAAGGTAGCACGCGGAACCGCTGCAATTCTGCCGTCATTATGTTAAGCCCCGCCCACCGACTCCATACATGATGTGATTGGCCTGACCAGAGTTTGGAGTTAGAGTTGCTAGACGCCCCTGGCTGCAAATTAGAAATTAGATTTATAGGCTACATTCCTTGTTCTTCATTTTCTAGAAGTAGAGTTAAGAACCTTGCTGTGTTTTTTTTGTAATTAAAGTACACCGCCATCTTACTTGCCACAAACACAACTTCCCACCTCGTAAATACAAACTTCGCAGGAGGACTCTTTGAACACCAACCTCGATCATTCCATTCCAGTACGAGGCCCGAGCACCGATTGTGTGAGGACTCTATTGTAATTGCTCAGTCTATTATTATTCTTCTCCGAAATGAATTGCATTTTTGAGGGCCTAAACATGCTCGAAAACTCATGAAACTTTTCACACGTGTCAAAAGTGGTGAAAATGTATGTCTGATTTGGGTTTCAGAATTAGCTGTGGCAAAATGGCTCAATAGCGCCACCTACAAAATTTAAATTAAGTGCCGTGAGTATGAGGTAACGCAGCTCTGTTGATCATATTAGACACATCTGAGTGTGTTAATGATGTGATGACGTTGCTCTGTGCGTTCCCTCGCCGGCTGCGATGACACTTGTTCACACTGCAGTGAGAGTAAAGCGTTTCTGCAAAATAAAACCGGAAACCGAGGGCAACGCAGATAGACAGGCGATTGACAGGCGACTCCCTCACACGTCCCGGTTCCTCGGGTAAAATAGCAATTATCTCACGATTTACAAATAGTTGGTAACATTTGGGATATTGTAAGTACTCAACTGAACAAAATATATAACACTGGCCCTGTGGTGTTTGGATATTTTACTGAAAATTTTTTTCATAGTGCACTTTTAATAATTTACCTGCGTTTAACAATTAATCCTGGGTATTCTTACACTTACACTTTTTGCTCTTAAATTGGCTTATTCTTACTGTTGACATTGAAAATGATGCATGTGTTTTTCTGAGGGATTGCCGTTTTAACAGTTTCCACCTGGACATATAGTCATATTTGCTAATTATCTTTAATGTATTTGCCCTGTTTTGATCCGGTTCTTTTTTACAACACCAGCAAAGATCGTTTACACTCATCTTATTCTGAAGAAGTTGAGTAACTAACGTTATGCGTCACTCCGTTGCTCTGATTGGTTGTAGGTCTATCCAATTGAGGTCTTTCCTGGTTTGGTTTTAACCTCTTAACTGTCACCGTCCCGCTGGCGGGACACCTGGCACTCTTTTTTTGATTGCCTTTTTTTAATATCATAAGTTTTAGTAATTATCATAAATTAGGTGTCATTCGAAAGCTTACGAACACAAAATTCATCCTGTGAAACCGTTTTGAAATTGTTTACTTTAAATTCTTCTACCGGGCTCCTCCCCTAGTGGGCGGTGTTATGTTTCATATTACAACATTTATTTTAACTACTTTATAATCAAAAACTTTTCTAATCTTGACAAAAACACATATCGTCGGAAAGGTCTGAGTCTCAAGGGTCCATATTTGGTGACTGTTTTGTGATGGAAGTGACATTTGGACAGAAATTTACAGGAAAATCCATTAAAAAAACAATAAATGGAATTTGAATGACACCCGGTGGCTGTTTTTGGTACAGCGCCTAAACAAAATCTCATGGGGACTTCAATTTTTGTGATATCAACTTCAAATTTGGAACACAATTTGGTTAGACATATGGCTTTGATTGTATAGTAATTTTAGAGTAAAACATTTTTGTAAAATATATATTTTATATAAAATAATAAATATTTAGTATTATTCAGTATTTTTTATTTACAGTAAATTTAGACTTCCATAACTTTTTCATACTGTCATATTCTGAATTGCTTTCACTTCAGCAATAATCTGCCGAGTGTAAAACAAGACCAAACTTAATTCTTGAATTACAGCCCTTTAAGTTTGGATAGTGCATTCTCAAACACCTCATAATCACAGCCCAATGGAGCAGTATCAGACTTATATTCTGACTAGAATTGAGTATGACGAAGTCAGGCTAGCCGTTTTTTTGACATTTTTCCATTTTTCCCTCAAACGCTGAAACTACTGTTTTTACAGCATGCTCCCTCCGGAGCAGGGTTTCATAAAAAGGTAAAAAGCGGTGCTAACCCTGCTTCTAAATGTGAAACGTTAATTTACCCGGGGTTAAAATTGGTGTTTAGAACGACCCGTGTAATAAGTGTAATAAGCCCTTATAGAGACAAAACAGGAACAGGAAGAGTACACAGGCACGGCAAGAAGACAAAAGAATATCAAACATCCTGAAACAGGAGAATTATGACATTATTATTATTACTATTAATATTATTATTATTAATTATGCATTGTTAACTATCTGAATATTAATATTTTAAACATTTTTAGCCAACTATTATATCCCTTCTCTGAGCTAAATTTCTTCGAAAACTATGCTTTCCATTTCATGTCACTGCTGTCAAGGGAGAAAAAAAACAACTGAGGTATTAACAAGATCTCATTTGCAATTTTCTTTGCTAATGGAGAGCAAGTGTACCTTTAAGTGTGTGCCACTAGAATCACATAATTGCAAAATCAATGATTGTTCAACCTACGAACGGCTTATTTAATATGCACCGCTTTCACATAACACACGGCGGCTTTCAGGCAGCTGGAAAAAGAAAAAAAAGACATTTAACTTGCCAAATGGGAAAAATGACATATCTAAATGATGTCTGTGACTACTGACCCTTTTCTTTAAATGTAGCACAGCTGCCCGGCAACAGGCGACACGCGCCGGACTAATAATAATTTGAACCTCGAGTCACTTCTCAGCGAGAGCAGATATATTCAGAGCCAGGGAAGGAAGTCGTCGCAGGTAATTGATAAAGAGCTCGAGGAGGATTGATGCTCGGAGTGTGTATCACATTTAAAGCGCGAGAGCGAGCGGGATAATGTTGTGAGAGTATATCTGTGTTGCATCTTCCATGTAAAACCCCTCCATTCATCTGTGTCATTTAAAGGCGTCTGTCAGTGGCTTCAGCTTCCAGTAGAGCTGCAGCGGAAATAATTTATTTCTAAAGTGACTGTCGGCTGAAGGATAATCTGTCTGCGGCAAACACACGCGAGCACTGTGACAGAGGCGTCCACACACTTAAACAGAGCCAAACAAACACAAAAACGCTTGCATGCATATGCATGTACACCAAAGCATGAACACATTCGTGAGCAGGAGCTTTCATAGAGAGAGCAATAAAATAAAACCTTGTCCGCCAGGGCTGGGTGAGTGTTTACATGGTGATTTTGCTAAGTAAGCATTTTGAAATGTAGAGGTTTCCTATCACTACAATAGTTTCTCACTTTTTTTGAAAATAGGCTCATTTTCCAAACAGTTTAACTGTTTTTGAATCCATTCAGCCGATCTCCGAGTCTGGCAGTAGCACTAGCTTAGCATAGATCATTGAATCTGATTAGAGCGTTAGCATCACGCTCAAAAAATAACCAAAGAGTTTCAATATTTTTCATATTTAAAACTTGTGTAGTTACATCGTGTACTAAGACCGACGGAAACTGAAAAGTTACGATTGATATTACTCAGCGCCTGAAAATAGTCCCCAGCACTCCCTGGTTGTCATGTTGGTTATGTTGACGGACGTTAGCCTATTTTCAGGCGCTGTGTAATATCATTGCGCCGCTGCACTCATGGGACGGCTCAAATTCCTCGATTATTATGCAGGAATGAGAGAATAGTTCCTAGCCATATCGGCCTAGAAAATCACAACTTTTCATTTTCATTTCCACGACCTAAGTGCACCTGCGCCGTGAGCTTCAGACTATGTGCTCAGATCGATAAAATAGGGCTCTTTACGTGTCTTTCTGCGTGTGTTTAAAATGAAGTGGTCCAACACAGCTAGATTTAAAATAAAACCCATATCAGTGTTTTAGAATGTCCCAGTGTTTTTACTGATTGAAAATGAAAATGGCGTTTTTAAGATGGAAATTTGACAGGCTTGGGCAGCAGTTCTAATGTAGCGTTCACACCGGACGCGAATGATGCGAATAAATTGCGCTATTCATGCGAAGTTGGACGCTTGAACATTTTGAGTTTACTCGCTTCATTCGCGCGTGACATTCACTTCACAACAGATGCGAATTCGCGTCATGGGAGGGGCTTCTCGAGCCAGCGGCTCGTCTCGTTGAGAAATGGCTGACATGGGCTGTGTTTACACGTCTTTTTAGTTCAAATACTACTGTTAATGTGTGACAACTTAGTTTTAAGACTTTTCAGGCGATAATGTAGTTGTTTAAATCTGTGGTTTATTTATAAAGAGAGCATCTATTTGAACATTTTATCTGGCGTTTTCTGAGTTGTGAGCTCCAGTGGATCAGCGGCGCTCAGCGCTCGTTAACCCCGGCGAGAGCAGCCTTTCCTCGGCCAGTCATTCAGACATTTGCCGCTGGCTCTGATGTCTCTGTGGCATCTCGGGCTATAATTTGTCTTGTGTAAATGTAATGGCCAATCTACAGTGGTAACAAGGCATGATGGATCCATGTTCTCATTCTGTTTACGCCAAATTCTGACTCTACCATCTGAATGTCTCAACAGAAATCCAGACTCATCAGACCAGGCAACATTTTTCCAGTCTTCAACTGTCCAATTTTGGTGAGCTGGTGCAAATTGTAGCCTCTTTTTCCTATTTGTAGTGGAGATGAGTGGTACCCGGTGGGGTCTTCTGCTGTTGTAGCCCATCCGCCTCAAGGTTGTGCGTGTGGTGGCTTCACAAATGCTTTGCTGCATACCTCGGTTGTAACGAGTGGTTATTTCAGTCAAAGTTGCTCTTCTATCAGCTTGAATCAGTCGGCCCATTCTCCTCTGACCTCTAGCATCAACAAGGCATTTTGGCCCACAGGACGGCCCCATACTGGATGTTTTCCCTTTTCACACCATTCTTTGTAAACCCTAGAAATGGTTGTGCGTGAAAATCCCAGTAACTGAGCAGATTGTGAAATAGTCAGACCGGCCCGTCTGACACCAACAACCATGCCACGCTCAAAATTGCTTAAATCCCCTTTCTTTCCCATTCTGACATTCAGTTTGGAGTTCAGGAGATTGTCTTGACCAGGACCACACCCCTAAATGCATTGAAGCAACTGCCATGTGATTGGTTGATTAGATAATTGCATTAATGAGAAATTGAACAGGTGTTCCTAATAATCCTTTAGGTGAGTGTACTTTTGTATTATTGATCATACATAAACTTGCATTTACCAAAAAGAGAGACTGGGTTGTGTTTCATGTCATTTAATGTTATCACAGTGATAATCATATTGTCTGAACCAGATATGAATATACAGATTTTGTCCTCATTGTGGCGCAAATATCCGCCAAAGTTCAGATTTTTCAACTCGGGCGATTCGCGCCATTCACGCGAATCATGTGTCAAATGCTCAATTCGCACTGCCTCATTCGCGCGAATCGCACTGCAGAATGTCTATTCGCGTCTTTGCATTGACTTTCTTTCCTGTAGCTCAAACAGTAGAGCATGGCACTAGCAACGCCAAGGTCATGGGTTCGATTCCCAGGGAAAGCAAGAATTGACAAAAATGTAAATGTGTACCTTGAATGTAATGTAAGTCGCTTTGGATAAAAGCGTCTGCTAAATGCATAAATGTAAATGTAAATGACAACATGTAAATCACTCGCGCGAATAGACTGTTTTGCGCCCCAGGCCTCCGCGATAGTCACGTGACTGAAAAGTATGAATTGTCATGTGGCTTTCAGTTGTTCATGTATTAAAAGGCTTGTTCGACTTCATACAGCGATGCGCAGGCCGATCGGCGGCTGACTTGAAGCAGTGCATGCCGGTTAAAAATTTTGTCCCACTCGAGACAGCGCCAACACCACGTGACGCATGTCAACAAAGTGCCGCGAGAGCGATTCGAGAGCAGTCGGCTAATACAGCCGGTGCAGTGTTCTCCGGGAACACTTCCCATAACACCTGATGTACTCGTTACATCATCAGAAGAATGGCATCTACGCTAATGATAGTCTCTCTGTTTTATCCCGAGGTTTACTGCAGTCAGCCGGATCCGGGCCATATCCTGATCAGATGGTGGACCTGCGCCCAGAGAAGACCAACGCATGACCCTGAAGTGTCTGCAGAGACCGTGATTAGTCTCCCCCTAAAACTGCCTCATCGACACGGCATCCTCAATAAACCCGTCTCCAGCGTGATGACTCCGATTGTTCGAATATTACAATTTATTAATTCTTAAATCGATAAGTCATCCTCAATAAACCCGTCTCCAGCGTGTTGCCTCCGATCCTTCGAATATTCCGATCTATTATGAACTCTGACCTGTAAAGCTGCCAGAATAATAATAATAATAATAATAAGCTGTTTGTTAATTGGCCAGAGGAGAACTGGCACCCCGACTGAGCCTGGTTTCTCCCAAGGTTTATTTTTCTCCATTAGGTCACCTGATGGGGTTTTGGTTTCCTTGCCACTGTTGCCTCTGGCTTGGCGTGCTCAGTTGGGGACACTAAAATTTTCACATTTTTTCAACTAAATATCCAAATAAATCTAATTATTAAACTAAATTAACCATATAAACTAAATTACTGATCTAAAGCCCACACTGTCACTGTATGATAATCGAAATGAACTGATGACATCACCGTTTTCTCCAGAATGGCTATACGGCTGAATAAAATTATGCTGCATTATTTTCCTGTTTAACACTGTAAAGCTGCTTTGAAACAATCTACATTGTTAAAAGCGCTATATAAATAAAGTTGACTTGACTTGACTCTAGAGCAGCTGCACGGACTCTGATGACGACACAGCTGTTCCACGATTGGCCAGATTCACAGCATGACAGCGATCACGTGTGTTTTGTGTTTATTCTAAAACCTTCTGTTCCCCTAATATGCACAAATCTGTATTTTATAACGATAAAACCTCTTTTCATGTAGGCGCGATGTTATATTGTCATGTTTACCCCAACCCCAATCTGTGACACTGATGCATATAAATGACAATAATTAAATATTCACCGTTCATTCGGTTGAAGAGCGGTGTTAAGAAATGACTGAATCTACCTGCCTACAACAGCTGTCTGGTCTTAAGGATGCATCCGTTTAAGAGCTATTAGATAAATATCAAGATTTATATTCATAAAGATGAAAAAGCCCCACCACTGTCAACATTAACACACACAGACAACACAAATGAAGATGTGCAAGCTTCTATCTAGTGCACTTCACAGATTTATAAAGAGAAATCTATGAGAGTTTGCACTTCACGTCTGTCATACTTTAGGCCGAAGCCTAAACGGTTCGAAAAATAACCCATTTTGGACAGAAAATGTGTCCACATGTATCAAGCGTATGCATGGCACTGTCGTTTGTCAGAGTTCTAGCACATCTGCCCCCCGTGAATCAAATCGCTGGTGGTGAAGCAAAGCTCTGCAAGCTGTAATAAAAAACCTTTTACTCATAATGAGCTTTTTTATTTCATACTTTAAATCTAACATTTCTGA
This sequence comes from Romanogobio albipinnatus, assembly GCA_023566225.1. Classification (NCBI taxonomy): domain Eukaryota; kingdom Metazoa; phylum Chordata; class Actinopteri; order Cypriniformes; family Gobionidae; genus Romanogobio; species Romanogobio albipinnatus. Next base: position 69,485,898 of record CM042242.1, on the reverse strand, counting down.
ACCCTTTTACATTGAAAACTTGCTTGAAACAGGAAACACTTCATGCTTCGGATCATGTGTCTTGTTAAGGAAAGGTCGGCTACAACTTATCTAGTCAAAAATTAGAAGTACAATTTATGGTGAATGATAAAACAAACAGGCAACACTGATATTTTCTTGAGAAAATGCACAATATTGTTTTGTTCTAGTGGTTCTTATTTGATTATGCCAAACAATACATACCGGTATGCAATGCCAAAAATGACCAGCTCCATGTTGCCTAGAAAGCAGACTGACAAATATTTAGCAAATAGGAAAAGATTCTCATTGTGTGTATCTTTAGCTAATGTGACACTCACCGACTGAGAACCTTTAAAGGGACAGTTCACCCAAAAATGAAAATTACTCACCCTCAAGTCATCCTAGGTGTGTATGACTTTCTTCTTTCAGACAAATACAATAAGGGTTATATTAATAAATGTCCTGGCTAATCCAAGCTTTATAATGGCAGGCCAAAATTTGAAGCCCATAAAAGTGCATCCATCCATCATATAACTGCTCCACACAGCTCCAGGGGTTATTAAGGCGAGACATGGCAGTTGAAAACATAGTTTTTTTCATGCAGTGGTCAATTCACCCTTCGCCGCAAGTTTGATTGACAGGCAATCTGACCAATCACATCGCCGAATCTGCCGCTTTGCCCGACAAAGCAGTCAGGAGAGTTAGTAGATTAACATCGGTGGACTTGAACTTGGAAAAACGGTGTGTACTGACGTCTTTCCGCGGTTGAAACAACATCTCTTTTAGTGTTCATTCATGTTTATTTCATGCTTATCAATGAACTAGAAGGAAGAGATAATCAGTTCACAAGCAGCTTTAACTGAGGCGCTACAGCGATCACCGCACATTAAAGAGCCACCAAACGCTATTTATTGTTTAAATTTCTTTTAAAAAAATGACAATTTCAAAGTTGAGACTTCATATCAAAAGTAAGTTGCTTTGTCCTGTCTGTCGGCGTGTTGTCAGTGTCCTCTTTGCTCCTCGATGTATTTTCTCTACATGTGAACGTGTGTGTGGTGTGAGAGCGCCATGAACTGTCGGACATAGCAACAGTAACTAAAGGGGGCGGGTCTTTGCGAACGGTCAATTTAGAGATTTTGGGCCAGTTTGCTCCCTTAACATGTAAGCTTTCATGTCCAAAAAAATTTAAAATATGTCAACATTACACATTAAGGTGGTTATTTCATTATATTTTGTCAACTTGCGCCTTTAGATTTCTACCCGTCTCCAGTCACAGAAACATGTCATGCCTGCATCATTATAAAGCTCTCAGTCTCACACACAGCACTGTTGAATCCAAATATGGGCATTTCCTTTGTAGAACTAACCAACCGCGAACGTTTGCAGCCGAAAACCACATCTGATTGGTCGATGTGAAGTGATACGCGCTGCCGCTTCCTAGTGTATTCTCCGCCTGAGAGAAAGTGCAGACAACGCCGAAATCAGCTCATAAACGTTCACAGAAAAGACCAAGAGCTGGTAAAAAGAGAGTAAACAACAACAGATTAGACGATGAAACCCCATCAGCGAATCAGATTCGATTAGTTATAGATGGACACACAACAAACAGGGACAGTTCGTCTGCAGTTTGTGTGACTGTTGTGTGTGTTTGTTAAGGTAGTTCTCTTAAGGTAGTTCTCTAATAGCTATTGCTATTAATAATTTATTAATTTATCAATTTCCATGTGTTTTAAAGGTCCCGTTCTTCGTGATCCCATTGTTCAAACTTTAGTTAGTGTGTAATGTTGCTGCTAGAGCATAAATAATACCTGTAAAATTATAAAGCTCAAAGTTCAATGCCAAGCGAGATATTTTATTTAACAGAAGTTCCCTTTCAAAGCCTACAGCGAACGGCCGGCTTGGACTACATCCTGGTACTTCCTTCATTAATGACGTCAGTAGAACAGTAGAACAGACTAACCTCCGCCCACAAGAATACGCGAAAAAAGGGGGCGTGGTCTTGTTGCTGTCCCACGTGGAGAAGAGGACGTGTCGCGTGGAGAAAAGGAAGTGTTGCGTTTGAGTGTGTTTGTCGCCATGTCGTCGAGACGCTGTTATTTTCATCCCGGAGTCAAATCACCTTTGTTTAGCTTTCCCAGGGACGCTGTAGAGATCATTGAGCGCATACATCTCCCGTTAAGAGGCGTGACCTTTCCACGTGCGCTAAGCTGCTGTCCAATCACAACACGGGAACCGCTGGCACAATCAGAACTCGTTACGTATTTCTGAAGGAGGGACGTCATAGAATAAAGGAACTCATCAGCCGTTTTTATGACAGGGAAAACAGCGGTGTACAGATGAGTACATTGTGTTAAAAATACTGTGTTTTTTTACACGCGAAACATGAACACATGTTATATTGCACACTGTAAACACAATCAAAGCTTCAAAAGAACACGAAGAACGGGACCTTTAAATATTATACACTACTGAAATGAATGAACTGAATATATATTTTGTTTGTAGGTTGGGGGTTTCATAGAAATGTATGCAATTATACAATATATAGGGGTGTAACGGTACACGTATTCGTATTGAACCGTTTCGGTACAGGGCTCTCGGTTCGGTGCACGCGTGTACCGAACGGTTATGAGTGTAATCTTTAACAGTTAACAGTCGGCTTGTTGTAAGCGCGGAACACACTTCAATCCGAGTTCCCCCACGAACATATAAGTATTCAGTCCATTTTATCACGAAATTCAAGCGATAAATGCCGTTTTGACGCTCTATGTGGCGTGACTGGTCACTGATCACAGTTCAAGCGGCCGCACGCGCGTGAACGCGATCATCTGTGAAGGCGATCGATCATCTCTTACTAAAGAATAAACATGAATGACGATCTGAAGGTATGCTGAGGATACATTACAACTTACTGTCATGTGTATATGTGGTGTAAATCAGTGTTTCAACGGCGGAAAGACGTCAATATAACTGCTGTAAACTAAACAATGTCATGTTACGTTAGCATCACATTTACCTCAGGCAGTCGTTCAGTGTCCACAGAATTATATTCACTAGAGAAATCAACTCTTTCACTGAATATATGCTCTATATTAGCCGTTATATTCATTATATTCTACTGAACCTCTTAGTGATGTCTTTATTACTTCATGTATGTTAAATAAACCTGTCATGAAAATGACAAACACTGTATATAAATAATTATATTTCAACAACGATATGGAGAAAAACTATTTTATAATTAAATTAAGGAGTTAATGCAAAAACTGCCTTATGTGAAGTTTACATATTTGCACACAATGTGTTATTTGAGTGTTGATTATTATACCTAAAAATAAATAGCAACTGAATTATGGCTAATAGTTTGGGCTCTGTGGTTAATCTTTAATATTAATGTGCAAGTAAGGGATCCCTATATCATTTACATAAATATCTTAAATAAACTTTTAGATATAATTGAATTCATTCAAGGTCAGACACTTTTCCCCCCAGTAAACCACTGTTAAATATAAAAAATAAATAAAAAGTAATTTGGTAAAACTGCTGTACCGAACCCGTACCGAACCGTGACTTCAAAACCGAGGTACGTACCGAACCGTCAGTTTTGTGTACCGTTACACCCCTAACAATATAACACCTTAAAGGCCGTTTTTTCCTCTAACATGTCAATAAATACAACCAATCATTTTAAAACTGGTCCTTTCCAATTTCCAGATTTCCAGACAACTTACAAAAAAAGTGAAATGCCTCTCGCCGTTGAAAACGCTTACGCTACGTCCGACATCCTATGTTGTGTCAGTTACGCTTTTTTGTGACATAATAATCATAAATCTCATAACTGTCATAATTTTATGCCATAATTTTACTTTTCTTTAATCATTTTGATATTTCATGATTTACGTTTTATGTCATAACTTTGACTTTTTGTTATAATGCGACTTATGCCATGGCTTTGTGGACATAATTTTGATCTTTTTGACGTCATGATTACGTATTTTTATTTCATAATTTTGACTTTCTCTTAGCATGTCATAATTTTGACATTTTATACCTCAATTACGACAGTATCTCAAAAATTATGATTTTTATGTAATAACCATGATTTACTTTTTGTCATAACTTTGACTTTTTGTTATAATGCGACTTTTGGTCATAATTTTGATTTATGTCATGATTACGTATTTTTATCTCATCATATTTCTCTTAGCATGTTGTAATTTTGACATTTTATACTCCAATTATGACTTAGTATCACTAAATTATGACTTTTTATGTAATACCCATATCTGTTTTCATAAATTTGGCAGATTATTTCTCTTTTTTTGTTTCAAATGTATGCTTAAAATAAGTGAAAGAAAAACATGCCAATGACAAAATATTTGTAAAAATATGTTTTTTTTTTAATGTAATGTTAAACCTCATATCTGAGAAACAAAGTTCATGGTATTTACTTTTTATGTTAGTTATAACTTTGACTTTTTGGCATAGTGCGACGTGCAATAATTTGGTCTTTGTGTCATAATTTCGATTCACACATTTGGCAAATTATTTATCATTTTATTTTTATTTTTTTAAATGTATGTTTAAAGTATGTTAAAAAAATGCCAGTGTCACAAAATACACGAAATATTCTCTAAGAATAAGCCTTAAATCTTACATTGTTTCTTGTCTGGTGAATTTATCTTGTTTTAAGAATGTTTTCTGGAAAACAAGATGTTTTTTGCATGTAATGTTAAAGCTCATATCTGACAGCGGTCTCAATGTTTGTCTGTATGCGTGTGAGAAATCCCTCTCTGTCTCGATCTAATAAAAGTGAGGCGTGTTCTTGTGTTTGACAGCCTGAGCACATCCAGAGCTTACAAAGCCCCTGACAGCCCTACCTGCAGGAAAACACACAGGACACGAGCATCCGTCTGACCAGAATGAGGGTTAGAGCAAAGGCCATCCCTTCCTCCCAGAAAAACTCAGGGTCTCATATCAGCTCCCCTCTCCGCCGGTCCCTTCTCACAGCGGTTAACACATATCTGATGCTGTCACTGTGAACGGCCACTGAACCCTGAAACAAGGCCAGCGTTTCCACGCAGGACATCTGCTATCTGATCCGTCCAGCAGAACCCCTGCCCGTGTCTCCAGTCTCAGAGGATTTAGAGCAACACTTTCCGCTGGACGACTCTGTATTAAACACCCCAGGTCTGATCCGTCTGATCCGTACAGGAAGTTCAAGTTCCCAGTATGGAGCGAACAAAAATCAGGGTAGCCTTTCAACAGAAATACGGTAAAACATGATCATAATTTTAATGGTAAAAGACCGTAAGACGCAGCAGTAAAACCCTGCTATTTGGTTAAAATGAGATCCCTTTCTATGTAAAGTGGAAAAACTGAAATAGATCGAATTGGACATTTCGTTTATTTTATAGCAAAAAGAACAAAACTGTAAATCTGCAAAACTGACACTGACACTGACACATGCATTTGAGTTTTTAAAAAAAGAGTTTCTTCTTAATTTGTTCTTATCAATTGTGTAAATTATGGTTTTATGTTACATACTATGTTTTCAAATTAATGGTTGTTGCATGTTTAAGATGATGGATGGATGGATGGATGGATGGATGGATGGATGGATGGATGGATGGATGGGCGGACGGACGGACGGACGGACGGACGGATGGACAGATTGACAGACGATAGATGGATGGATGGATGATAGATGGATGGATGGAATGGTTGGATGGATGGATGGATTGATGGATGGATGGTTGGATGGATGGATGGATGGATGGAAGGGCGGACAGATGGATGGACAGATGGACGGACGATAGATGGATGGATGGATGGATGATAGATGAATGGATGGACGGATGGACGGGTCTTTGCGAACGGTCAATTTAGAGATTTTGGGCCAGTTTGCTCCCTTAACATGTAAGCTTTCATGTCCAAAAAAATTTAAAATATGTCAACATTACACATTAAGGTGGTTATTTCATTATATTTTGTCAACTTGCGCCTTTAGATTTCTACCTGTCTTCAGTCACAGAAACATGTCATGCCTGCATCATTATAAAGCTCTCAGTCTCACACACAGCACTGTTGAATCCAAATATGGGCATTTCCTTTGTAGAACTAACCAACCGCGAAAGTTTGCAGCCGAAAACCACATCTGATTGGTCGATGTGAAGTGATACACGCTGCCGCTTCCTAGTGTATTCTCCGCCTGAGAGAAAGTGCAGACAACGCCGAAATCAGCTCATAAACGTTCACAGAAAAGACCAAGAGCTGGTAAAAAGAGAGTAAACAACAACAGATTAGACGATGAAACCCCATCAGCGAATCCGATTCGATTAGTTATAGATGGACACACAACAAACAGGGACAGTTCGTCTGCAGTTTGTGTGACTGTTGTGTGTGTTTGTTAAGGTAGAGTAGTTCTCTAATAGCTATTGCTATTAATAATTTATTAATTTATCAATTTCCATGTGTTTTAAAGGTCCCGTTCTTCGTGATCCCACTGTTCAAACTTTAGTTAGTGTGTAATGTTGCTGTTAGAGCATAAATAAAACCTGTAAAATTATAAAGCTCAAAGTTCAATGCCAAGCGAGATATTTTATTTAACAGAAGTTCCCTTTCAAAGCCTACAGCGAACGGCCGGCTTGGACTACATCCTGGTACTTCCTTCATTAATGACGTCAGTAGAACAGTAGAACAGACTAACCTCCGCCCACAAGAATACGCGGAAAAAGGGGGCGTGGTCTTGTTGCTGTCCCACGTGGAGAAGAGGAAGTGTTGCGTGGAGAAAAGGAAGTGTTGCGTTTGAGTCTGTTTGTCGCCATGTCGTCGAGACGCTGTTATTTTCATCCCGGAGTCAAATCACCTTTGTTTGGCTTTCCCAGGGACGCTGTAGAGATCATTGAGCGCATACATCTCCCGTTAAGAGGCGTGACCTTTCCACGTGCGCTAAGCTGCTGTCCAATCACAACACAGGAACCGCTGGCACAATCAGAACTCGTTACGTATTTCTGAAGGAGGGACTTCATAGAACAAGGAACTCATCAGCCGTTTTCAGGACAGTGTAAACAGCGGTGTACAGATGAGTACATTGTGTTAAAAATACTGTGTTTTTTTACACGCGAAACATGAACACATGTTATATTGCACACTGTAAACACAATCAAAGCTTCAAAAAAACACGAAGAACGGGACCTTTAAATATTATACACTACTGAAATTAATGAACTGAATATATATTTTGTTTGTAGGTTGGGGGTTTCATAGAAATGTATGCAATTATACAATATATAGGGGTGTAACGGTACACGTATTCGTACCGAACCGTTTCGGTACAGGGCTCTCGGTTCAGTGCACGCGTGTACCAAACGGTTATGAATGTAATTCTTTTGCTCTTTAATGTGCGTGACTGATCAGTGATCACTGAACACAGTTCAAAAGGCCGCGCGGCGCACACGCGCGTGAACGCGATCATTTAGAACGGTGCACGCCCCGAACGGTTATGAATGTAATCTTTAACAGTTCACAGTCGGCTTGTTGTAAGCGCGGAACACACTTCAATCCGAGTTCCCACACAAACATATTAAGTATTCAGTCCATTTTATCACGAAATTCAAACGATAAATGCCGTTTTGACGCTCTATGTGGCGTGACTGATCACTGATCACAGTTCAAGCGCACGCGCGACGCGCACGCGATCATCTGTGAAGGCGATCGATCATCTCTTACTAAAGAATAAACATGAATGACGATCTGAAGGTATGCTGAGGATACATTACAACTTACTGTCATGTATATATGTGGTGTAATCGCTAAATCAGTGTTTCAACGGCGGAAAGACGTCAATATAACTGCTGTAAACTAAACAATGTCATGTAACGTTAGCATCACATTTACCTCAGGCAGTCGTTCAGTGTCCACAGACTTTTATTCACTAGAGAAATCAACTCTTTCGCTAAAGATATGCTCTATATTAGCCGTTATATTCATTATATTCTACTGAACCTGTTAGTGATGTCTTGATTATTGCATGCATGTTAAATAAACCTGTCATGAAAATGACAAACACTGTATATAAATAATTATATTTCAACAACGATTTGGAGAAAAACTATTTTATAATTAGATTTAGAAGTTAATGCAAAAACTGCCTTATGTGAAGTTTACATATTTGCACACAATGTGTTATTTGAGTGTTGATTATTATACCTAAAAATAAATAGCAACTGAATTATGGCTAATAGTTTGGGCTCTGTGGTTAACCTTTAATATTAATGTGCAAGTAAGGGATCCCTATATCATTTACATAAATATCTTAAATAAACTTTTAGATATAATTTAATTCATTCAAGGACAGACACTTTTCCCCCCAGTAAACCACTGTTAAATATAAAAAATAAATAAAAAGTAATTTGGTAAAACTGCTGTACCGAACCCGTACCGAACCGTGACTTCAAAACCGAGGTACGTACCGAACCGTCAGTTTTGTGTACCGTTACACCCCTAACAATATAACACCTTAAAGGCCGTTTTGTCATCTAACATGTCAATAAATACAACCAATCATTTTAAAACTGGTCCTTTCCAATTTCCAGATTTCCAGACAACTTACAAAAAAAGTGAAATGCCTCTCGCCGTTGAAAACGCTTACGCTACGTCCGACATCCTATGTTGTGTCAGTTACGCTTTTTTGTGACATAATAATCATAAATCTCATAACTGTCATAATTTTATGCCATACTTTTACTTTTCTTTAATCATTTTGATACTTCATGATTTACTTTGTATGTCATAACTTTGACTTTTTGTTATAATGCGACTTATGCCATAGCTTTGTGGACATAATTGTGATCTTTTTGACGTCATGATTACGTATTTTTATTTCATAATTTTGACTTTCTCTTAGCATGTCATAATTTTGACATTTTATACCTCAATTACGACAGTATCTCAAAAATTATGATTTTTATGTAATAACCATGATTTACTTTTTGTCATAACTTTGACTTTTTGTTATAATGCGACTTTTGGTCATAATTTTGATTTATGTCATGATTACGTATTTTTATCTCATCATATTTCTCTTAGCATGTTGTAATTTTGACATTTTATACTCCAATTATGACTTAGTATCACTAAATTATGACTTTTTATGTAATACCCATATCTGTTTTCATAAATTTGGCAGATTATTTCTCTTTTTTTGTTTCAAATGTATGCTTAAAATAAGTGAAAGAAAAACATGCCAATGACAAAATATTTGTAAAAATATGTTTTTTTTTATGTAATGTTAAACCTCATATCTGAGAAACAAAGTTCATGGTATTTACTTTTTATGTCAGTTATAACTTTGACTTTTTGGCATAGTGCGACGTGCAATAATTTGGGCTTTGTGTCATAATTTCGATTCACACATTTGGCAAATTATTTATCATTTTCTTTTTCTTTTTTTAAATGTATGTTTAAAGTAAGTTAAAATATAAAATGCCAGTGGCACAAAATACACGAAATATTCTCTAAGAATAAGCCTTAAATCTTACATTGTTTCTTGTCTGGTGAATTTATCTTGTTTTAAGAATGTTTTCTGGAAAACAAGATGTTTTTTGCATGTAATGTTAAAGCTCATATCTGACAGCGGTCTCAATGTTTGTCTGTATGCGTGTGAGAAATCCCTCTCTGTCTCGATCTAATAAAAGTGAGGCGTGTTCTTGTGTTTGACAGCCTGAGCACATCCAGAGCTTACAAAGCCCCTGACAGCCCTACCTGCAGGAAAACACACAGGACACGAGCATCCGTCTGACCAGAATGAGGGTTAGAGCAAAGGCCATCCCTTCCTCCCAGAAAAACTCAGGGTCTCATATCAGCTCCCCTCTCCGCCGGTCCCTTCTCACAGCGGTTAACACATATCTGATGCTGTCACTGTGAACGGCCACTGAACCCTGAAACAAGGCCAGCGTTTCCACGCAGGACATCTGCTATCTGATCCGTCCAGCAGAACCCCTGCCCGTGTCTCCAGTCTCAGAGGATTTAGAGCAACACTTTCCGCTGGACGACTCTGTATTAAACACCCCAGGTCTGATCCGTCTGATCCGTACAGGAAGTTCAAGTTCCCAGTATGGAGCGAACAAAAATCAGGGTAGCCTTTCAACAGAAATACGGTAAAACATGATCATAATTTTAATGGTAAAAGACCGTAAGACGCAGCAGTAAAACCCTGCTATTTGGTTAAAATGAGATCCCTTTCTATGTAAAGTGGAAAAACTGAAATAGATCGAATTGGACATTTCGTTTATTTTATAGCAAAAAGAACAAAACTGTAAATCTGCAAAACTGACACTGACACTGACACATGCATTTGAGTTTTTAAAAAAAGAGTTTCTTCTTAATTTGTTCTTATCAATTGTGTAAATTATGGTTTTATGTTACATACTATGTTTTCAAATTAATGGTTGTTGCATGTTTAAGATGATGGATGGATGGATGGATGGATGGATGGATGGATGGATGGATGGGCGGACGGACGGACGGACGGACGGACGGATGGACAGATTGACAGACGATAGATGGATGGATGGATGATAGATGGATGGATGGAATGGTTGGATGGATGGATGGATGGATGGATGGATTGATGGATGGATGGTTGGATGGATGGATGGATGGATGGAAGGGCGGACAGATGGATGGACAGATGGACGGACGATAGATGGATGGATGGATGGATGATAGATGAATGGATGGACGGATGGATAATAGATGGATGGATTGGATGGAATGGTTGGATGGATGGATGGATGGATGGATGGATGGATGGATGGACGGATGGATGGATGGTTGGATGGATGGAAGGGCGGACAGATGGATGGACAGATGGACGGACGATAGATGGATGGATGGATGGATGATAGATGAATGGATGGAATGGTTGGATGGATGGATGGATAGACGGATGATGGATGGACGGATGATGGATGGACAGACAGACGGACGGATGATAGATGGATGGATGGATGGATGGGTGGTAGGGCTGTCAACGAATATTCTAAATTCGAATATATATTCGAATAGTTTTTAAAAAACTAATTTCAAAGGTGAAAATTAATATTCAAATATAAAAATATATAAAAATATAAAAAAAAGTGGAAAAAACGCCTGCGGTGGTAGAGGCGTGGCTTTCTGCTTTGCGAGTAGCCTTGTTTATACTGTGGCCTGGCTCCACAGCGCGAGCCCCCGCTGACTGCGCGCTCCTCCCCAAACGGACGAGGCGTTTAGTTTATACTTGACGCGCTCGCCGTTTCTATTCTTTGCAGCCACAGAGGGTGACTCGGAGTAATTGTTCTATAAAACATCAGGAAAAAGCGTAGAGAAGAAGTGGCTGATATACACAGGTGACAATATTTATTTTAGTACACTTCACCGAAAACCACACTACAAAAGAATCATGTAAAACAGATCAAAATAAACCTTGATATTACTTGTGACAGGAGAACAAAATGTATGTAGAAAAGTAACGTTAACTTATACAACTCAATTTATGATCTCTTAAATGTTTCCTAATTTCACTAAACACTTTCGTGAGTTTTCACTTAGTTTCGTGAACTTGTTTAAGCTTTTGTAGGCTCATTTTGTAAATATAAGCAACTAATTTGCATGTGCAAACTGGACCACCCTTACTTTACATCGCCCGCCACAAGCTCAACACGACAAGAGGCCATAACGGAGAAATTAATTTCGTTCATTTGTAAGGACATGAGAGCGGTCAGTGTGGTGGACGGGGCTTCAGGAGTTCTGTCGAGCAATGGAACCGGGGAACTGACTGAAGAGATATTGCATGAATAAAGGATAATGCACTGCTTCCACTGGTTTGATTATTTACCGTTTCATGTCAAGGAAAAGTTCCATGTTTAGCACAGCACAGCTCGCTCGGAGCGTTCAATATGCTGTAAAACTTCAATTAATACTTGTTTCAATCACTGAATGAAGCTGCTATATTTGGGACAAGAGTCGAGACCTTAAATTGCCTGCACAAAACTCTTGATCAGCTCTCAACATGTGTTCGTTCATTTAAACCGTTATGCGCAGAGAGCGTGAGGGCGAGAGACAGAGAGAGAGAGAGAGAGAGAGAGAGAGAGAGAGCGAGCGAGAGAGAGAGAGAGAGGGAGAGAGAGAGAGAGAGAGAGAGAGAGAGGGAGAGAGAGAGAGAGGTCTGCGGTCTTGGTCATTAGTTGATTTACTTGTTTGTGTGTAGGAAAAACGTTGTCAAATATGTTTAAACTTAAATAGACTATCTATACAAGTAGTTATGTCTCTTTCTATTAATTTGTCCTGTTATTGACAAAACACGCAACCAAATGTTCGAATAGTTTGAATATTCTTGTTTTTTTAGAGGGAATATTCGAACGTCATTTTCGAGCAATTTTGACAGCCCTAGAGGGATGGACGGACAGATGATCATCATCATTACCTTAATTTAGACGGATGATGGATGGACGGATGATGGATGGATGGACGGACGGACGGATGGATGATAGATGGATGGATGGATGGATGGATGGATGGACGGATGATGGAAGGACGGATGATGGATGGATGGATGGATGGACAGATGGATGATAGATGGATGGATGGACAGATGGACAGATGATAGATGGTTGGACAGACGGATGATTGATAGATGGATGGATGGACAGACAGATGAAAGATTGATGGTGATGGTGGTCCAGTGGGTTAAACCATGGAGCTGATATGCAGAAGGTTGCTGGTTTGATCCCAGCGGTCACCACCAGTGTGTCCTTGAGCAAGGCACTTTACTCCATGTTGCTCCAGGGGGATTGTCCCTGTAATAAGGGCACTGTAAGTCGCTTTGGATAAAAGAGTCTGCCAAATGCATAAATGAAGGATGAATGGACAGACGGATGATTGATGGATGGACGATCATCATCATTACCTTTAATTTTCATGATGCACAACATTTTGATCTTTGTTTATCATGCAAGGCACACACACACACACACACACACACACACACACACACACACACACACACACACACAAACACACACACACACACAAACACACACACACACACACACACACACACACACACACACAAACACACACACACACACACACAAACACAAGCACATCCTCATCTCACTGTTGTCAGTGCTGCTCTCTCTCTTATTCAATATATAAATAATATATATTAATATATAAATATTACAGATAAACAGGAAATAACATATGTATTACATTTAAATAGAAAGAGTACATTAAAAAGCTAACAATGTGATACTGTAATAAGCACAATTTATATTTTACATGTAATTTCAATTGAAATAAGTAAGATCTGAAGTGTATCCGTATACTGTATACGCAAATATGCTATATTTGCTCTATTACTCGTCCCTGAGCGGTTTACAATATCAAAACAATCCAGTTTACTGGCAATACAAATGATGTTAAAGTATATATGAATGAAGACCTCATTGCAACCTCACGACTTCCTCTCCTGACCTGAGATGACTGAGGCTTGATTATTCTGGGATCGAACTCCCTCGACAGATTCGTATCCCACACAATCAATTACACACAAGTGAAGCTGTGAAAAGCACAACGCAGGATAACTCCTCCTCTATCCGCAGGGAGAAGCCTCTGTCCGACCCAACACAATAACTCATGTGCGGTGATTAACTGAAAGACGGCTTTATGAAAGCAGAAATATTGTCCCTGTCATTACCAGACCACCACTTTACCTTTTGCACCTGTATATCAGATTTATATGTGTGGTGCTTGCCCGTGCAAAAACAATAGTAGGGTGTTGCTTTTTGATTGCTAGGCTTTTCTTGGTGGTTGTTGGTGTTTTTGCGCAGGAGTCTCTGTGATAAGACTTTAACTTTAAGAGGCCATATTATTCCCTTTCACAAACTCTTAATGTTGTTTTGGGCTTTACTAGAGCAGGTTTTCCTGCTTGAATGTTGATTATTTTCCTCATATTCTCCATTGTTGCGGCTCCTCTCTTCCCAGTCTGTCAGTAACGCTCTCTATGAAGCCCCTCCTGCTGAAAAGCGCAGTGTGCTCTGATTGGGCGGCTGGACCAGTGTGTTGTGATTGGTCAAGCGATTCCAGCGTGTTTGGGAAATGTCCCGCCCCTTACCATAACCGCCAGTTTCTGCGGTCTCTCTTGAAACCAACATCGAAGCGACTTAAACTGCAATTCATGGACTGGCCACTAGAGAGCGGCTCCAGAAGGGAGCAGAATCTCATTGAGCTCATGTTAAAATACCCAACTTTACAGCAGAAGAACACATGTTTACATTCTGGTACAAAAAGTTTACAGCTAATTTTGCCCTTCATGACAACTGTGAGGGCGGTGAATAGCTTTATAACTCATCAGTTTAAATTATATTAAGCCTTAAAGGCCCATTGAAATCAAAATAAAGTTTTTTAGCTTTTAGTATGATTATCTTAGCCTTAAGGTTATGAATAAGCTGGTGTGTTCCAAAACAATGACAAAATGTGCATTTAGGAGATACAGTGAGGAAAATAAGTATTTGAACACCCTGCTATTTTGCAAGTTCTCCCACTTGGAAATCATGGAGGGGTCTGAAATTGTCATCATAGGTGCATGTCCACTGTGAGAGACATAATCTAAAAAAAAAATCCAGAAATCACAATATATGATTTTTTAACTATTTATTTGTATGATACAGCTGCAAATAAGTATTTGAACACCTGTCTATCAGCTAGAATTCTGACCCTCAAAGACCTGTTAGTCTGCCTTTAAAATGTCCACCCCCACTCCATTTATTATCCTAAATTAGATGCACCTGTTTGAGGTCGTTAGCTGCATAAAGACACCGGTCCACCCCATACAATCAGTAAGAATCCAACTACTAACATGGCCAAGACCAAAGAGCTGTCCAAAGACACTAGAGACAAAATTGTACACCTCCACAAGGCCTGAAAGGGCTACGGGGAAATTGCCAAGCAGCTTGGTGAAAAAAGGTCCACTGTTGGAGCAATCATTAGAAAATGGAAGAAGCTAAACATGACTGTCAATCTCCCTCGGACTGGGGCTCCATGCAAGATCTCACCTCGTGGGGTCTCAATGATCCTAAGAAAGGTGAGAAATCAGCCCAGAACTACACGGGAGGAGCTGGTCAATGACCTGAAAAGAGCTGGGACCACCGTTTCCAAGGTTACTGTTGGTAATACACTAAGACGTCATGGTTTGAAATCATGCATGGCACGGAAGGTTCCCCTGCTTAAACCAGCACATGTCAAGGTCCGTCTTAAGTTTGCCAATGACCATTTGGATGATCCAGAGGAGTCATGGGAGAAAGTCATGTGGTCAGATGAGACCAAAATAGAACCTTTTGGTCATAATTCCACTAAACGTGTTTGGAGGAAGAAGAATGATGAGTACCATCCCAAGAACACCATCCCTACTGTGAAGCATGGGGGGGGGGGGGTAGCATCATGCTTTGGGGGTGTTTTTCTGCACATGGGACAGGGCGACTGCACTGTATTAAGGAGAGGATGACCGGGGCCATGTATTGCGAGATTTTGGGGAACAACCTCCTTCCCTCAGTTAGAGCATTGAAGATGGGTCGAGGCTGGGTCTTCCAACATGACAATGACCCGAAGCACACAGCCAGGATAACCAAGAAGTGGCTCTGTAAGAAGCATATCAAGGTTCTGGCGTGGCCTAGCCAGTCTCCAGACCTAAACCCAATAGAGAATCTTTGGAGGAGCTCAAACTCCGTGTTTCTCAGCGACAGGCCAGAAACCTGACTGATCTAGAGAAGATCTGTGTGGAGGAGTGGGCCAAAATCCCTCCTGCAGTGCAAACCTGCTGAAAAACTACAGGAAACGTTTGACCTCTGTAATTGCAAACAAAGGCTACTGTACCAAATATTAACATTGATTTTCTCAGGTGTTCAAATACTTATTTGCAGCTGTATCATACAAATAAATAGTTAAAAAATCATACATTGTGATTTCTGGATTTTTCTTTTAGATTATTTCTCTCACAGTGGACATGCACCAATGATGACAATTTCAGACCCCTCCATGATTTCTAAGTGGGAGAACTTGCAAAATAGCAGGGTGTTCAAATACTTACTTTCCTCACTGTATAAGCATTCAAAACTTACAGTCTCTCACTTGCGTTAAAACGAATCACAGATTTTGATGACATCATCGCAGACTTCACCTTCTCATCAAATCTTCTGTCCAATCAAATGCACTCTGGAAACTGAAGTCCCGCCCCCTGCATTATAAATAGACCCTGAACTGTGTCTGAAAACAGTCAGTTGTTCACGCATTTACTATTTTCTACATGGTGAACTGCACATAGCGCACTATATATGCGATCGGAAACAAATCAGACAGTGCAAATATGCTTTCAGTTGAGGCGAATGAAGTCTGGGTTCACGGTAGTTTCACGCGCACCTCAGCAGCACACACACGTAGTCTAGAGCAGAGCCGTTGACTACAGACACGAGAGCGCAGCGCGGATCATATGCACGAGTCGGCGCAGACAACAAAACATATCGGACCCATTTAAATGCTGCACACAATGCTGTATTTCAAAGAGATATGGAAGAGATGATGATGATAAACAGTTAGATTCGGAGGAAACTGGCTTTAAAAAAACAGAAAGGCTAGTCAAACTGTGGTAATAACGAAACGCTATTGGCTGTTTCAAAAAAGGGGAGGAGCTGCTAACAGCTGCAGCCGTTTTAGGGGAAATTACATCAACACATTGAATAATGCTGCGCGTTCCAAGGCACTTCAGTGGGCCTTTAAAGTTCTGCATAATTATGGGCGTGGCCACTTGAGTGACAGGTGGATTGCCACTATGGTTGAACTAGGGGGGCGTGGTTTCAGCAACCAGGCACCTCAGCTCCACCCACGTCCACCCACGTCCCGCCTCTTTGCCTATTGTCAGTTTTCCGGAAGTGACGCATGGTGTAAAAACTATCAAAGGACTAAAATCAAAATGGCGGACAGGAGCATTTTTGGAAATGTCATTATAACTTTTTGCCCCAAAACTTTTTGAGTACTGTCAGGGCATAGTGCCAAAAACACACAAAGAGTTTTGTAAGGATAAATTTAGTTTCTAGCCCTTACAGTTATTAGCATAAACTTGAGTGCAACTTTGGACAGTCGGTGGCACTAGAGGGAGTGAATTAGAGACTCCAAATTTTCTATGCTGACAGTTCAGACTTTCCTGTTTGTCAAATTTCATAACTTTACCATAAGCGGTTCTATGGGCTGCCATAGACTTCCAGTGTGGAAGAATAATAATAATAATAGTAGTAGGAATGCCAACGATTACAAGATGTTTCTACACACCTAATAAACACTTTTTGGCATACCATAAAAATAATCTGTAGCCCATCCAAATTATATAACAATTAGGCTATCAATCTCATAGTGAAAACCATGTCGCCTACCAAAATGTCATTAACAGTAGAAGTGCAATCTTATTGTAGTTGAAATCTGGGAAATCTTGCGTTTTAAAATCACATAAGTTTGGTCAAGCTTTTATAGATTACATCATTTGTTGCCAATCTTTGTTAAAGTTGGTTGAATACCTTCAGTAGTGCTGTACTACTAGTTTGGCTGTAGTGCTTCTCAAATGGATGTCAACGTGTTCAGCCTCACTAGAGAGGCAACGGGGTGACAGTGTGCCAATGTGTGCCGTAGAATTTCGAATCGATCCCTGCAGGAATAGGAGTCTAGCATAGGTGTGTTTGTGGGAGTGTTTAGGGAGGTTGAATATCAGTGGCAGCGTTCTGGATGAGCAGCCGAGGTTTGATTGCATACGCTGGAGGCTGGCCAGTAATCAGTTTCATTAGTCCAGGCGAGAGCAGGCCTGTACCAGAATCTGAAGCTCTGTCCCGTGTCCCACCAGTAGTCCTTGAAATCCTCCAGTCTTTTCGTTCCTGTATCTGAACTGTTAGAGCATGATGCCTTCAACACCAACGTCATTGGTTTGATTGTGCTGCAGCTCTGGTTGCCAATATCATACTGTACAAAAAAAGTAATGATACAAAGCTTCAATTATGCTCATTTGAATGGGTACATGTCATCTTCACACAGTGTCTGTCCTGTTTTTCTCCAGTAGTTAGAGTAGGTATCTCTAGTCTCTCGTAGCCAGACCTTCAGACTCTTGCAGATTTGATTGGCCATGAACCGCCCAGAGCCCGTCTGACTGACAAGTAAAACAACCAATCAGAGTTTGTGTTGTTCAGTGTCATGTTTATGGGCACAAAAATGTAAAGTTATGCTGCGTTCCAGGCAGGTTTTTGAGCCCGTAAGTCACGACTCGTGTCTTTGTAGCGTTCCAGGTAAAGTCACGCCAAACTGCCTGAGCGCAAGGAATTCACCCTTCGCCACAAGTTTGATTCACAGGCGATCTGACCAATCACATCGCCGAATCTGCCGTTTTGTCTGACAAAGCAGTCAGGAGAGTTAGTAGATTAACATCGGTGGACTTGAACTTGGAAAAACGGTGTGTACTGACGTCTTTCCGCGGTTGAAACAACATTTCTTTTAGTGTTCATTCATGTTTATTTCGTGCTTATCAATGAACTAGAAGGAAGAGATAATCAGTTCACAAGCAGCTTTAACTGAGGCGCTACAGCGATCACCGCACATTAAAGCTTTATTGTTTACATTTCTTTAAAAAATGACCATTTCAAAGTTTAAACTTTGTTTCATATCAAAAGTAAGTTGCTCTGTCCTGTCTGTCGGCGTGTTGTCAGTGTCCTCTTTGCTCCACAATGTATTTTCTCTACATGTGAACGTGTGTGTGGTGTGAGAGCGCCATGGATTGTTGGACATAGCAACAGTAACTAAAGGGGGCGGGTCTTTGCGAACGGTCAATTGTGGTAGCTAGAAGTAAACAAACCATGGCGGACCATACAGGGCTTATGCACATTTATAATCATTTCTATCACCAAAGGTGCTGAATCCTTGCTTGTTTGAAGGAAACGGAGGGGAAAAAAACGGCGCATACAGAAAGAGAAGATGTTATACCTTTTATTTTATGTTATTCATGTACGACTTTCATAAACACTGCATCCGTAGGGGCTGCCATTGTTGTTTTGTGGGCTATGTGATGTCAGAGCACGTAACTGGGAGTACATCGATCTAGTACGAGTTCACGGGTTTGACTGCCGTTCCAGTGCACTTTCACGGGTAGAAGGTTGGAAAAACACGGGTTACGGGTTGCCTGGAACGCAGAAGGTTGCTGGTTCGATCCCAGCGGTCACCATCAGTGTGTACTTGAGCAAGGCACTTTACTCCATGTTGCTCCAGGGGTATTGTCCCTGTAGTAAGGGCACTGTAAGTCGCTTTGGATAAAAGCGTCTGCCAAATTCATAAATGTAAATGTAAAATGTAGCATTAGGTTTCAAAAATACTCTTCGGAAACCTACGGGTGGCATCACGGACACTACGTACAATTTTTTTTACAGTCTATGATTTCAACACTCTACTAATTAACTCAACCAGGCCCCGCCCCTTCCCCTTTCTTTCTTTTTTTTCCCTTGGGTGGGAATTATTTAAAGGTGCACTATGTAATTTTTTTTTCAGTAAAATATCCAAAAACCACTAGGCCAGTGTTATATATATTGTTCAGATGAGTACTTACAATATCCCAAATGTTTCCAACTATTTGTTAATCGTGAGAAAATTGCTATTTTGACCGAGGAACCGGGACGTGTGAGGGCGTGGCCTATTGATGACATCATA
The DNA here is from genome assembly GCA_023566225.1 of Romanogobio albipinnatus. Classification (NCBI taxonomy): domain Eukaryota; kingdom Metazoa; phylum Chordata; class Actinopteri; order Cypriniformes; family Gobionidae; genus Romanogobio; species Romanogobio albipinnatus. The sequence goes on along the minus strand of CM042242.1, from coordinate 69,466,128 downwards.
TCTGCGTTCCCCTCGTTTTCTGGTTTTATTCTGCAGAAACGCTTTACTCTCACTGCAGTGTGAACAAGTGTCATAGCAGCCGCTGAGAGAACGCACAGAGTAACGTCATCACATCATCAACACACTCAGATGTGTCTAATATGATCAACAGAGCTGCGTTACCTCACACTCATAAACGGAGCGTAAGTGGCGCGGGCGACTGTGTCATAATAAAAGTCCCGCTCCTCGCGAGGCGTGTGTTGCGTTCATCCTATTAACAATCGCTCCAGCGGTTCCTCAGCTCCCCAACACTCGGTCCTGCTCTGCTTCAGACTACAGTAACGTTAATAATCACATCATCAACATGATTTCTGCCCGAGTCCGATCCCGATTCTTTCCCACCGGCTGTGAGGTGAAGACCACATGTCCCAAGATTCTGCGCTCAAACGTGCCGTCATCAAACTACGCCTTTGATTTGAAGAGGCGACCTCTAGCGGATGGAGAAGTTACATAGTGCTGCTTTAAAGGGGTCCTATTATGTCATTTTACGACATTTTGATTTTGTTTTTGTGGCGTACTAGAATATGTTGTTCAAAAAACGCATTATTTTTCACATATTTTACAGTATTACAGCACCTGTCTCCCCAGTCTGGCTCGAACACGTCGATTTCGATGAAGCCCCTCCTTTTGAAGCACAAAATGTGCTGTGATTGGTTAGCTGGCCAAGTGAGTAAATATCCAAATAAATCTAATTATTAAACTAAATTAACCATATAAACTAAATTACTGATCTAAAGCCCACACTGTCACTGTATGATAATTGAAATGAACTGATGACATCACCGTTTTCTCCAGAATGGCTAGACGGCTGAATAAAATTATGTTGTATTAATTTCCCGTGTAACACTCTAAAGCTGCTTTGAAACAATCTACATTGTCAAAAGCGCTATATAAATAAGGTTGACTTGACTAAGAAGCGGTGAACAGTCTTACAAAAGCTACAGAAGCTGTTCCCCATAAAACGTGCAGCGCACAGATAAACATTGGGGTTATAATGTTCAGGAAGTTAAAGGGACAGTTAAAAAAATGAAGATTAGCCGATGATTTAATCACCCTCAAGTCATCCGAGGTGTATATGACATTTTTCTTTCAGATGAATACAATCTGAGTTATATTAAAAATGTTCTGGCTAATCCACGCATTATAATAGCAGTAATACTTGCTCTGTTTTTGAAGTCCATAAAAATGCATCTGTCCGTCAAATAACTGCTCCGTGCGGCTCCGGGGTGTTAATAAAGGCCTTCTGAAGCGAAACGATGCGTTTGTGTAAGAAAAATTTCCATATTTCAAAATTGATTTCATTTTTTTCTATGGCTGAGCATCAGCCGTCCCCGCGCCATCACTTCCGGCGAATAAGGTCAAAATACATACAAAATACCGGCACGATCATAGATACATACATAGATTCCTCATTAGTGCCTGCACGGAACGGTCAAATGAGGCATCTACGTTTATATATCTTTGATCGCGCCAGTATTTTGACCTTATTCGCCGGAAGTTATGGCGTTGGGAATACAAGATGAAGTTCGTCTAATAAGAGGTTAAAAAATAACATAAATACTGTTGGGTTTCTCGCAGAAACCGATCATTTCGTGTCTTAAGACATCAATGTGTCGCCACGAGCCGCATGGTTTAATAAGGATTCGTATGTGTGTGTGTTTTTACTCTCATTGCTCTCATACTCTAAAATATCCCCATTGACATCATTATACGACTATCACACTGCAACGGTTGGAGTTAAAAATCTTCATTTGTGCTCTACTGAAGAAACAAACACACCTACATCTTGGATGCCCTGGGGGTAAGCAGATAAACATACAAATTTCGATTTTGGGTCAACTATCCCTTTAATTAGCCTTAGGAAGGTCAAACAAATGAGTTTTGGAAACTTAAAAAACAGTGACTCTTTGACAGTGACAACATTGTGTTCTCTAGCGCAGCTCAACCAGGCCTCGTCCCCTTTTTTTACATATTCCGTCGGTGGAGATTATTTAAATGAGTAACATTGTGACTTCATAAGATTGTTTTGTAGTCCAAACGAGCCATTGGTTGTAGTTCTTGGAAAGTGGATTCTGTTAAATAAAATATCTCGCTTTGCAGCGCTGTAAACAAACAGCAACACCACACACTAACTAAAGTTGAAAAAGCGGAAAAGCATAATAGGACCCCTTTAAATGAGGAATATTGTGCTGTGTACGTTCATATTAATTGAAATAATAATGCATGCTGGAGAGCTGTATCCGATATGGAAGTCCTGAAGCAAGTGCAGGCCTGATGCCAGGAAAATGTGCTTCATTATTTATTCAGGGCTCTACCTCCGTCTGTTTGTCAACATCACTCAGACGGATCCCCATCCTTCATCCACAGACACGCGCCAATATCAGCGCCATGGGCTCCAGACTGCAAGAGCCAATTAAACTGTGCCACACACTTAAATAAAGTAAACAATAGATCTTATCCAAAACGTTACGTTAGAGACTATACTTTAATGCAAAAAGACAAATACAATGATCTTTCTTTACTAATCATGTACAGACATGCACACTGCAAACATTAGCCAAACAACATAACACAAATACAATTAAACATTACTACTTCAATAAAATGCAATCAAATGTGAAGTCAGATGGTGACTCTGGGTAAACCCTAAAATGATTAATGTTTTACTGCACAAAAGCACATATTGTTGTTCGAAACATGTCATACTTAAAACCAATATAGAGCTGAAGGCATTACACCAACATTGATCAATGTGACCTTTATACCACTCGTGATCCACATCACATGAGGCCAGATTTGTTGATTGAAGCACCCTCATCATCTTTAATCATGTTCATTTTTTTTTTTGCAATGAGATTGAAGGCTCTTGGTTATGAATTACAGTGCATCCGGACTATACTCGCAACTAATGATTAAATCAAATGCAAAACACATTTAATCTACATTGTTAAACAGCTCATATGTCTCCGTTATTGACTAAAGAGAATGAGTACAATTCTCGGAAACAGAGACATTTCTAAACAAGATAAATAATGCTTTGCTTTACAGTAATACATAAATGTTTTGCTTTACCGTAATAATAAATACAATCACTGTAGGCTGATTGTCGACGGCCGGCCGGACGGACGGACAGATAGATAGAGGATGGATGGATGGATGGATAGAGTAGATAGATCTTGTTAAGTTCATATTGAATATCTGTCTTGTAATTGGACACTTTGGCCTTGACTGTTCTCTCCTGGGAGGACGATCTAACCAACTCATCAACTAAGAGTCATTGGCTCGCTAGCTCTCTCTCTCTCTCTCTCTCTCTCTCTCTCTCTCTCTCTCTCTCTCTCTCTCTCTCTCGCCTGGTTCTCTCAGTCTATGTCTTACAAAGAATTCAGGTCAATGGCTATAATTAGCCTGCGGTTGGCAGGTGACTTCACATCAAACCCCCAGATATGCTCAAATGTGTCACATCAGTGTCTCTAGAAAGAAATGAGAGAGAAAAAAACCCTTTCCCATCAGAGCTATCATTAGCATGCTGAACAATGGAGAAAGCACTTCACCAGCACTCTGAAGATAATATGAACTTTGATTTAATGTACACCGGATACTCTGTTTCTGAGGTCTGCGTGTGGCTTCAAGGATTAATATAAAAGGTCCCGTTCTTCGTGATCCCATTGTTCAAACTTTAGTTAGTGTGTAATGTTGCTGTTAGAGCATAAATAATACCTGTAAAATTATAAAGCTCAAAGTTCAATGCCAAGCGAGATATTTTATTTAACAGAAGTTCCCTTTCAAAGCCTACAGCGAACGGCTGGCTGGACTACATCCTGGTACTTCCTTCATTAATGACGTCAGTAGAACAGTAGAACAGACTAACCTCCGCCCACAAGAATACGCGGAAAAAGGGGGCGTGGTCTTGTTGCTGTCCCACGTGGAGAAGAGGACGTGTCGCGTGGAGAAGAGGAAGTGTTGCGTTTGAGTGTGTTTGTCGCCATGTCGTGGAGACGCTGTTATTTTCATCCCGGAGTCAAATCACCTTTGTTTGGCTTTCCCAGGGACGCTGTAGAGATCATTGAGCGCATACATCTCCCGTTAAGAGGCGTGACCTTTCCACGTGCGCTAAGCTGCTGTCGAATCACAACACGGGAACCGTGACACGTTCGCTAAGGTGCGGTCAAATCCCAACACAGGAACCGCTGGCACAATCAGAACTCGTTACGTATTTCTGAAGGAGGGACTTCATAGAACAAGGAACTCGTCAACCCGTTTTTAGGACAGTGAAAACAGCGGTGTACAGATGAGTACATTGTGTTAAAAATACTGTGTTTTTTTACACACGAAACATGAACACATGTTATATTGCACACTGTAAACACAATCAAAGCTTCAAAAAACACGAAGAACGGGACCTTTAAACTGTGATGACTGAAATAGTTAAGGCTCTAACTCAGCTACCCCAACCCAAAATGTCTACTTGGTCAATCATGTTTGGCAGATAAAACCTCACTGTTCTCCAAGAGAAACTTCGGGATAGCCTTGCAAACACTCCTTTCAAATCAGATCCAGATATCTCAACCGTCCACAGGTATTCTCAGAATTGATTTGTTGGATCTAATAGAAAACAGTAAACGCTGAAGCTCTTACCTCTGTTATCCAGACTGTGTTTGTGGTTGGCCTCTCCCATCACTTTCCCCAGACTGTCCATGCTGTGTGTCCCCTGGCTGCACAAGTCATCTTCAAAATGTGCTTTCCCGTCCAGCAGATGTCCAGGCTGCTCGTCCTCTTCGCAATCGCAGTCGTCGAGGATGGGCGTCTCGCGGATGGGCATGCCGATGACGGAGCTGTGCTGGAGGGGTCTGGGCCCACGGAAGCTGTCCCTGCTCTGTGGAGGGCCCAACAGAACGGAAGGGATGTAGTGAATCTCATGCGTGGCTTCAGTGCTGGCACTCTTCTGAGGGGCCCGGCGACGCCTGCACCAGCGCTGACGGGTGTAGAGTACCAGCGTGAAGAGTAGAATCAGTAACAGAAGAGCAATCAGACCACCCTGTATGAGAATGAACGAGAGAGAAATGTCAGAATTCAAAATGAGCATCTTGAAATGACTACCACGCAACTGCTCAAGACTCAATGAGGAGACACTCATCGAATAAATAATGGGCATAATACTTGACTGAACTTTTTTGGTTTCTAGTAATCCTGAAGACCTTGATTTTTGTATTAATATTGGAGCTAAACTCGCAGAATAATGGTCACCAGAATGAGGTCCTTTTGTTGTTCCTGGAACAATGTTTTGTCCAAATCCTAATCATGAATTGATCGTTGCCGTTCTTATGCTTTCATTTCTTCTTCTTCCGCTCTGGAAGTCTATGGCAGACCATAGAACCACTTGAGGGAGAGTTGTGATATGTGGCACACAGATAAAGGACAGTCTGCACTGTCACCATAGCAAATTTGGAGTCTCTAACTCAATCATTCTAGCGCCACCAACTGTCCAAATTTGCACATTTGTTTTTGTAATTTTCCGCCATTTTGAATTTTCAGAAAAAAAAACTACTTTTTCTAACTTCTCCTAGGCCGTTGGTCTGATTTTCATGAAAATGTAACCAGATCATCTTCCGACCATGCCGATAAAAAGGTACGGAATTCAAGTCATTTCGTCAAACCGTTCTCCGATAACACACAAACGAATTAAACAAAGTGCCCGCCAAAATTAACGTGAGGCTAAATCTTCTCAACGCTTTAGCGCATTCTGACCAAACTTGGTGTGTGTTATGACAACTATGATCTGGGGATACCTGCACAGTTTCAGTGCAGTGCCACCTAGTGGTCAGGAGATAACAAAACTCTTTAGTTTTGGTACATCATGACGAGTCGAACGATACCCAATTTTCCCATATAGGCCATTTTGCGAGTCGGCCATTTTGAATTTTGTTGTAAAATGCTATATTTTATGAATGCATTGCCGTATCATTACGAAACTCTGTATGTGTCTTCGGCACCATGTCCTGACACTACTCCGATAGTTTCGGGGTTGCGTCACCTTGTGGTCAAAGTTACAATGAAATTTCAAAAGAGAACATAGATAATAATTTTGCCATAGTCAGCTAAACTTCCTGTCCACCATTTTGATTTTCCTCCAAGACCATTTGTCCGATTTTCACCAAATTCGAGTCAATTCGTGTTCATACTGTGCGAACAAAAACGTATGAATTTCGTGTCCATAGACAAAACCCTTTTTGAGGTATGATGCCAAAATGACTCTTGAGGCTATATCTCTGCAATGCTTTGGCATATTTACACCATACATGTTTCATTGGCATCTCACTCTGACCACATCACATAAAATTGGTCACCATGTGATAAATTATTCATTCAAATTACTAGTGACTGTATTTATGTTTTTTAAACATTAAGATATTTATCTTAAAATGTCTTAAAGTTGGTCTGATGCTCCCAGCCATGTTGGGAGGACTTAAAGTCCCAATAAACAGATTTTCTTCACACCAGCACTTACTCTAGAATCCATTAGCTGGACTAACCTGGTATTTATGATCTAAATGTGTCAGATTTTATGGTGATTTGACATGTGAAATCTTGGCAAACAGTTTTGGAGATTTTGGTATTTCCTCATTCAGGTAAACAGGAGCTTGCATGAATAGAAAATAGCTGCCCGGTGACCTTGTCGTTGGCCATCAATTAAACTGGCATGCTTTAAAATGGGCTTTGCTAAGTCTCTCTTGACAATTAAGCAAGGAGCACAGAATTAAGCATGTATTTGGGTAAGCTTAAGTAATACATGATGCATGGCCACAGACTTCAAACGTTGTTCTTGTTTTCAGTATCTTGTAAGGAGACACTGAGCTTTGCTTGTTACTTCTCCAGCTTGAGTGTCTGGCCTAAAGGTGCAATACACATAAAACAGCTAAAGATTCATTGCTTCATGGTTTGTCTCATTTCATGGCATGTCAGGGACATCAAAGATTCCGTTTGTGTGTAATACTCTTAAATCTGCAGTTGTTCGGAACTGAGCGTAAGAGAGCAGTACTGAGCTGACAGATAAAGTGAGCAGCGTAATATTTTTAATTACCTTAAACATTATTTTAAAGAATGAAACCAAATTCCCAAGAATACTGCATTCTGCTCTGTGTCATGTATTTCCATGAGACTTTCTCACAAAAGCCACAGAGTGACATGGATTTGCAGATCCCCCTGAGCTCCTTTTAAGATATTGAGATTGAGCTAAAGGAAATAGATGTAGGACTTGTTTCTCTCAAGGAACATCTAAGAAGCCGTAGAGTTCAGTCTGCCTTTGCTCGCCATTATTTTAATTAAAGAACAAAATCAAGATATCATAGAGGTCTCATGTGAGATTTTTCATTCCTATGAGAATGTGCTCTGCATTAATTCAACTGCGTGAAACACACAGTAGATCAGAGCAGAGGAAGCAAATGAGGATCAGACACTGACCTACTCGAGATGAATATTCAGCGACTGCTCTGCAAATATTTTGATACAATACTCTTGTTTCATGCCAAATTTACAGATTCATTATGTTGTCACAATTAGTGCATAAATTGACTACACACACACAGTCTCGCGTCTATCTCACGTGGCATCCAAAGGCTGAAATCTGTGCTGTGTACCTTCCGCTCCCATCTACCTTCTCTTCTTCTCCCTGCAGTACTATATAAAATGACTGGAGTGGTGTTATTAATCTTGGAATTTTAAAATTCCATCTTCATGAGGAAAAACAAACCCCTCTCAAATTACAGCTCATGCACTGCCGGCTGTCCATAAATCATAGCGCTGTAGATGGGCATTTTCGATGTGAACAATGCAGCCTCGACCAAATGTGTTCATTAATCTCCAGCAGGAGCTCAGCCACTGAAAGTAAACTTCCCTCAAAGTTAAATGCAGAAAAATGAGAGAGGTTAAGCCATTCTTTAAACTTTCAAGCACTCCTGGGAGTCTCTGTGCACACTGTCTGTTGTCTTAAGCTTGAAAACAATGGGGCCGGTTGGCAAATGTTATGAATGGAAATGGAAATGGAAATGCTACAGCCTGATAAAAGAATCAAGCTGTGCAGGAAAATTGTTTTGGACACCTTCTATTTTTTTAAGTTATGAATAAAGGACAAACATTTACAATAATGCTGACCAAATGGGACTTTTGATGTTTTCATGTATCATACATTGCAAACCAGACCCATCCATAAACACCCCCAAGGGCCCATCCAATGTCTCAGGGCTCAAATTTGGGACCATTTGGGGCTCGTCCCGGCCACGGAGATGATCCCTCTGAGCTCATTTTATAACGTTGAGATATTCTGAAATGCTAAAGGATATAGATGTAGGACTTGTTTCTCACAAGGAACATCTAAAGCAAGGAACACACCAAAACGATGCCGACCAACTAGTGGCGATGAAAGCAGACTGCTGAGTTGGCTCAAATTGGCAGCATGACAGTCCAAAGTTGCCCTGACACACCAAGCAGACGCTCGACATCCGATGGCCAAGTAGCACGTCCGTTCTGCGCCTGTGTAAAAGTAAATAGCTTTCCGTACCAGCTGGTGGCAGTCGTCTGTTTTCGTTATTCAAAGCGGGAAACCGGAAGAGCTACAGGGATATCTCTAATCTCTTCTGGGGGTTTTTCTCGTGCACTGGTTCACTAGCCGAACAGCCAATCAGAACGATCAGATGGCCCGACTGACCGACAAACGCCGATTCAACTTGTCGAATCGGCTGAAAAATAGCCGACGAGGACCAACGTCAGCCAACGGTGCGGGACACACAGAGAAAACTTAGTTGGCCGACGCACAAAAACTGCCCGTCGGCCGACCGTCAGCTTCCAGGCTTAAAAAGCTGGAGAGTTCAGTAAAAGTCTTCTATTTTTAAAAACAGTTATGGATAAAGGAAGAATGTTACAAAATGGGCAACTGTATTGCACAATAATGCTGACCAAATGGGACTTTTTATGTTGTCCAATTTAAAGTGAGCTTGAGGCATGTCTATAACTTGTAACCATCCCAGACAGCAAAATAATGTCGGCCCAGATCCGGCCCACATCTGGTACATGTGAATTCAACGCCTACCAGATCTGGGCCGACACTATGTTGGTGTCTAGGTATGGTCCTATTATGAAAATTTGCACCATTGTACCATGGTAATGGCACATGAAAATGGCAATCATCAAGTACCATGGTATTACCATAACTGCACCATGCTACTACCACGACAGTACGTTTTGTAAGAGAGATGAATGTCTTTAAACATCAGTACATAGCGAGTGTTTTTAATTTCACGCACCAGACATGTCATTACACAAGCAAACATCTGGCCAGGCAACAAGAGGTCTCCAGACATCCAGTAATATTCTGTTTAAAAGATAATGATGAATAAACAAACCCATAATGCATGACAGACTTCTGAGACCATCTGGCACATTAGTAATAACTTTTGAAGGTGTTCCTTAGACACAACACAGAACCAGCAGCTGAAACAATCAAAGCACAGTCTGAGGACAACTCAGATAAAAGGGGAAAAAACTGATTGTAGGAATTATAATATCAGCCTCTTACAAGGTTCAAATGCACTATATATTCTAAAAAAATCATTTTAGAGACTGAAGTCAATTCCGAAAAAACAAAAACAAATCTAGTTCTCGTTAGATTGTATTAATCAGCCATTTACCAGGGTTAAAGTGCCACACAGTCCTCTTCCGTGGGGTGTGTAGACCATAGATATACATAATAAAGGCTAGATGCCTTACGGCGGAGTCTCTAACGCCATCAGCGGCGGCCATCTTGTCACAGGCAAGCTTTCTGGCGGGCTCTGTGGTACCTGATGTAAGGTGAGTGATCTGCACAAACACAAATACTCTTTTCTTGCTGAAATCTTGACGGATTTACAAATGGGTGGTTTCTTACAAACATTATTAACGTGGCTATAATTCTGGATGGTTGAACAAATTATGAATAATTATTCATAAGTATGCAGTAACTACATCTCTGAAGTTTATAAAAATTTTTTTAGCAAGTTATGGTTATTGTAAGTACATGCACCATTAAAACACAATGTTACGAGTGAGCGAGCTGACTGTGACAAGATGGCCGCCAGGTGCGGACATCGACCTCCATTGGCCAGCAGCGCGGACAGGACATCAAGCCTTTATTATGTATACAGTGAGGAAAATAAGTATTTGAACACCCTGCTATTTTGCAAGTTCTCCCACTTGGAAATCATGGAGGGGTCTGAAATTGTCATCGTAGGTGCATGTCCACTGTGAGAGACATAATCTAAAAAAAAAAATCCAGAAATCACAATATATGATTTTTTAACTATTTATTTGTATGATACACCATTGTCCGCGCTGCTGGCCAATTGGAGGTCGACGTCCGCACTTGGTGGCCATCTTGTCACAGTCAGCTCGCTCACTCATAACATTGTGTTTTAATGGTGCATGTACTTTTAAAATAACCATAACTTGCTAAATTTTCTACCGACTTTCAAACTGTTTGGTTTGTTATAAACGTCAGAGATGTAGTTATGACACTGCATACTTATGAATAGAATTCTACATCCAGAATTATAGCCACGTTAATAGCGTTAACCAAACCATTTGTAAATCCGTCAAGATTTCAGCGAGATAAGAGTATTTGTGTTCGTGCAGATCCCTCACCTTACATCAGGTACTCACTCACCATCTTGTCACAGGCAAGCTTTCTGGCCGGCTCTGTGGTGCCTGATGTAAGGTGAGGGATCTGCACGAACACAAATACTCTTATCTCGCTGAAATCTTGACGGATTTACAAATGGTTTGGTTTCTTACAAACGTTATTAACGTGGCTATAATTCTGGATGCTTGAACAAATTATGAATAATTATTCATAAGTATGCAGTTGTAGGCATTATAATATCAGCCTCTTACAAGGTTTAAATGCACTATATATAAATAAAAATAAAAATTTTAGACACTGAAGTCAATTCCGAAACAAACAAACCAAAAAAAAGGTTTTTGTTAGATTGTATTAATCAGCCATTTACCAGGGTAAAGTGCCTCACAGTAGGGTGGATAAAGTAAATCACACCTCCAGCAACATGCAAGGCCAATGAAAATCATCCCTGTCATCTGTTCACCAGGTGATCACAGCAGAGGAAGCCATGCCTTTAGGACAAACTCTAGGATAAAAAAACCCAGCACAACACAGATGAACCTCACCCAGCACCTGCTTCTCTCTGTTCCTACCATCTGCGCCCAGGACAACAACTCCCACAGCCGCCAAAGCCACGTCAACATAACAGGCACAGACTACATTTATCTCTCTGGCAAATGTCACATGACACGCACACAGACACGGGCATATAAAACACATGCCACATAAATAAAAGGACACATCTTGCAAGCTCGTAATATGACAAAATCGAGTGAGCCGACTATAACTACAGCCAAAAAGGTTTTTCCAAACAGCATGGAGCATGATTTTGCTGGCCAAATGAAAAGATAGCACTGCATAATTTGAACAAAGGGTGATGCCAGAATGGCATACAGAATTTAGTTTTGATTAAATAACATCCGTATAATAATCAAACCTGTTCTTTAAAAAAATCATTAAATCTATATATTTATGCTTGTTAGAGTATTGCAAGGTCAGTTTAGCAAAATGCTAATGCCAAACTCGATCGAAATCAACTGCAAGTCGAGTCAAAGACAGTAAAACAGCCAAGGCTGTTCACTTGTATTGCTAAGAATGGGAGAAACTGCAATACACAATATGGCGGCTCTAGTAATGCAAGATATTAAAAGAACCAATCAGCAATTGGTAAATTCACTGGAACACATCATATGCTTTTAGATGTCCCAGCCGTGGTTAGGACTGCACATGCACAAAATGTGAAAATAGTCGATAGTAACAAACAACATTTATGAGCAGGAGTGCACATGACTTTTTCCGTTTGCTTGGTTCAGAGTGTACGCAGCACACTTATCCTACATGCTGTCAAAATGTAAAATAACACTATTTGTTCACTGTAGAAATTAAATATAGGTTCATCATTGCTATAGCTGTATTTGTTGTTTTGTTTTATTTAATTAACATTAATGACACAGACAACAACAGGAATATTAGGCTGCTGTCACTTTAATGCTGCGTTCACACCAAATGCGAATAGAGCGCCAGGAGCGAGTAGGGCTGTAATCTCCCAGTCGATTAGTCGATTATTAGTCGATACGTTCTGGCTCGACCAAAATTCTGATTGGTCGAGTTTTTGCCGCATTCATTTAATCAGTTTTGCCGTGTTCATTTCATCAGGTGGAAAGCACTGATTGCTAATGGGTGTGTTTTCAGAGGTAACAGCCTGTCTTCAGAACACCCCCCTTGTTTTCACTTCTTTTGGATTAGCCCAACCCACTGGAGAAGAGAGACAGATTGAAGTAACGTTAGGCTACTTTGCTGTATTATTTATTTAATTGTGAGAGTGTTTTCCTAGTCAGTCCTCTTCTACCATGTCAACAAAGACATCGGCAGTGTGGCAGCATTTAAAAAATAATAGAAAATGGGGAAAAAAGTTGAATGCAAATTTTGCAAGCAACAGTTTGCATATCACAGCTCGACGACAAACATGTCATATCACCTAAAAACGGTTAGCGAACTTGTCTGCGTTAGGTTGCCCCGTCTGTTTTGAGTAGTTTTGAGTATTGTCATATTTCAATGTTTTTATTGTGTAGCCTAATGCGCGATGCGCTGTGCCCACTATTTGTATTAGTTTTGAGCCTATGCATTTATTTTCCGTTTCTGCTCTTGATCTGGCTTGTTTAATAAATATTCCTTTTTTATTAAAGTGGATGTGCCTTTTGTGTTTATGAGTAAAAGCTTTAAGTTAATAGTCTATTTGTGTCTGAAATGATAGTGTCTGTCAGCTATTATAATACAGATGACAAAAACAATTGTCTAAATTATGTTGCATATTCCTCAAAAGTTCTTATGATATCACTAGTTGACAACATAGTACTATATTTTGGGAAATCATAGGCTATGATATAGCGCAGGTGCACGTGATGCAACGCTGTCAGAGCCGACAGACTCGTGTGTCAGACTCATTTCAGTGCAAAATAATCAGGTCAAAAACGATTTAATATACTGCAAATAGCCTACTAGTTTTGTATGTTTATTTATAATTCATTTAGGCAGACAACAAGGCCACCAAGTACTGCACAAAGTGCGCAGCTAATTCATTTAACGTTTTTTTCCCTAACATCATTTTTAGCGGACTTCAGTCGACCAAGATTTTCTTTGGTTGATTACAGCCCTAGGAGCGAATTTGATGCAAATTGAGTGTCTTGTGTGTGCTTTTTGTACATTCACGCGTTTGAAGCGAATTCGCGTTTGACGCCCGAGTTGAAAAATTTTAACTTTGGCGTCAATTCGCTCCGTGTTAACCAATCAGGAGCCTGCTCGCTGCGGTCACATGGTAAAGTGACGTGATGAGAAACCCCGCATAATTTAAAAATACTACTATTGTGTCACAAAATGTAGTTTTAAGACTTTTTCAGGTGAGAATGTAGTTGTTTAAAGCTCAAATCTGTGGTTTATTCATAAAGAGAGTGCCTATTTAAAAAAAATAATCTTGCGTTGTGAGATCCAGTGGATCACCGGGCGCTCAGCGCTCATTAACCCCGGCGAGAGCAGCCTTTCCTCGGCCAGTCCTTCTGCCGTCAGCCTCTGGCTCTGATGTCCTGTAGTGGTTCATCTTGTGTGGATCTAACGGCCGATCTTTGCTCTCATGAATCTATCATTTGTTGTCTGCCAAATCATTTTGACTGAGGGCAAAGAGAAGTTTCATAACTTTATTTTTTAAGGACATTTAAATACACATGCAGTGAAGATAATGTAGGAGTTGGCTGGACCATATTTGTGCGGCTATTAATATTTAATATATATTTTTAATGAAAATGAAAAGAGGCAGAGTGGTGTTTTATGACATATTTCTCCTGGAGCGCCTTGAACGCGCATCTATTTCGCTTCAAACGCTCGATTGATATCGAGCGGATGGATTCAATATGTTCAAGCTTCCAGCTTGCGAAAATATCCCCATTGACATCATTATACGACTATCACACTGCAACGGTTGGAGTTAAAAATCTTCATTTGTGTTCTACTGAAGAAACAAAGACACCTACATCTTGGATGCCCTGGGGGTAAGCAGATAAACATAAACATTTAGTTTTTGGGTGAACTATCCCTTTAAAATCGTTTAACCCTTAAATGCATACCCTGGGTCTTTAGTGACCTGAGACGTCACTCACTACCCGCCTCCTCCTCATTCATTTTTTGAAGTTAGACATCAACCTTCTTAGTATTCCTCAATCAATCCATTTTTAACAATATAACAAGAAAAATATATATACAATTATAATTGAATGCCTGTTTTTCCACTAGTTTTTTGTCAAAATTGTATTGGGTCGCTAACGACCCGAGGTGTGTAAGATTGTACTTTTTTTTTTTTCTGCACAATTATAAATGAATCTATAATGACGAAATAAGTGCAATTCAGCTTTTTTCCACAAAGTGGGGATGTCTGATATGCAATTATGAAGCGACGTTTCACTCATAGTGACCTCAGATAGAAAACGAAACGATAATAATTATAATCTGCAAAACTTGAAATGGCTCAACGAAGTACTGAACAAATATTGATAATAAAAAATAAAAATATTGATTCAGATATTACTGTCACTTGATGGTGGATCTGGTGAAGGAAGCTGTCAGTGATCAAAATATTTATTTTGAAGACGTTGAACATGAGTTTTGAGGATATGCGTGAGATTGCGAATATGATCCAGATGCAGAATGTACTGGGAAATGAGCTCTGACGAGGACAGTGATGAACCCTTCCAAGCTCCAAAAGGTAACAAAATATGTTTTATTTTATTCTTCTGTAATTGTTGCTCTAATATCAGGAGTTTTATATATTATCGCGACAGGTATCGATCTATCCATGTTAGATATAGATCCGGGTCGCTAAAGACCCGAATATGTAAGAATGATTGGCGAAACAAGGGTTTAAGGGTTAAATGTGTAAATTGGCAAGTCAAAACACATCCAAATGATAAACTTGCCCTCTATGATGGTTAAACTTAGCAGTTAATCTGCGAATCACATCCGTACGGATCACGGATCAACTGTGATCCGTTGTGCCCCTAATAATGAACACACGTATCATCATGATTGCAATCTTACCAGAGATTGAGAAAAATCCTACTCTAGTAAGTCTCTGTTGGTACTCAAAACCTCCACACTGTTTATTTTTCCCACACATGTGCACCCCTGTTTATGGGAGTCCATGTCAGATTTAATTGCTGATCTGCAATATGCAGGTTTTGAGACTTCGGTTCTTTTCCATTGGTCTTGCATGCCAGAAATAGCTGCCCGGAGGCGTTGCAAATATGCCCGCAGAGCAAACTGACTTTAGTTGAGAGTCCTGTGCACTTTGCATGAATATACTGTGTATATATTTTTCTCCGGCAGGGATGAGGCTCCATTTCGATTAGGTTACTTCGACAGAAAACAGCTGTCTATGTAGGTAGCTGACTAGGCTTTGGAACAGAGTTAAGGACAGAACGATACATGCAGACGTTCCTGCATCTGTTCAGTCTGAGACTCCTGGGGTGTTGGGATGAGAGATGGGAAGCTCTGTTACCCGCAGGGATCTCTGGACGGCTTTGACATGCGAGCAAGCTTATTAGAGTCGGAGTGGACGCCTGTGCCGAGAGCTGCGTGCTGCCGTCTCTTTGCACAGTATGATGTTTAAGTGCCATGTGTTGTGCCAGCTGCCTCCTCCCACTTCAGTCCAAGTGCAGATCAGAGAGTCGGATACCCCGCCTGCCGTCGCTGTCTCCTTTTTTTGTCTCGGTTTCCTCTCTTTTTCATTCCCTCCCGGGGGAGAGTTTTATTTGACCATGGAGGCTGTTTTTCTTTGGGTTTTGAAAGAGACATCGGCTCTTAGACTGACAGATCTGAAGAGACAGTGAGGAAAGAACCCCAGTGATACTCACACCAAGCTTTGTCCAATTATGGCCTTCAAAGTGCAGAAGAAAAACAGCTCTGTACCAAAACTTAAAATGCTGAATTGGTAGGCTGCTGTCTCCATTCAAATTGTTTGAGAAACCAATTTTTAGGGCATGATAATGCAGCATTGTTGTTCATAATCAAACCAGATATTTGTTACATTTACCCCCTTTAATTTTAAAGAGGCCAATCATTTTGTTTTTGGGATCTTCTAGAATAGGTTTTCATGCTTGCATGTTCAAAAAACACATTATTTCACACATTGGGCCCTATCTTGCACCCAGCGCAATTGACTTTGTACACCGACGCATGTGTCATTCCTATTTTGCACCCGCGCAAAGCGCGCTTTTCCCTCCACAGAAGCACGTCGCTAAACTAGTGAATGAACTTGCGCTCCCTGGGCGGTTCAGCGCAAAAAAGGAGGCGTGTTCCGGCGCAAACAATCCCTGGTGCTATTTTGCTGTTCCATTAAACAATTGCGCCACTGACCAGAAAAAACCTAGTCTAAAGTCAGTGGCGCGTTGCGCGTTGTTCATTATGCTATTTTAAGGGCGCATGCTTGACCATAGCGTGCACAACGCGCATACACTTTGCTCATGTAATCTACACAGATGCAACAGTTATTTTTGCAAATCATAAATTGTTACACTAAAAAAATATTAACACATGAGATCAGGAAATCATTGTGGTGTGCCACGAAGATGTGAAAAAAAATAGGCATAAATCTAGCTTACAAATGATTCAGGCTAATTGCAATAATTAAGGATAAGACCTGTTTGCCCAATAGTGGCAAGACATATATGTATATAAGGACATCTGACAAATTGGTTTGTCCGTCAAGAACCAGGAAAAAAAAAATCGACTGAAAAACTGAAAAAACTGAAAGACTGAAAAAAAAAAAGACTGTGAAATCACCTTTACCATAATGTACAACATTACAACTTCACTTCTCTGTCTTTCACTGCTCTTACAAGCACATCAGTCTCCTCGGCTGTGAACCGCTCCTGGCGTGCGCCTGGTAAATACGCCATAATAATAGCAATCCATAATGGAACTTGCGCACCTGCTTTTAAAGGGAATGTTGGATGACGCTCTGATTGGTTTATTCACGTTACGCCCAAACCACACCTATGAATAATGAAGCTACTTCAGACCAACCCATTTTAGATTTGCGCCGGGCGCAAGAGCCATTTATCCCGCCGGGAAAATAGCAACAGCGCCGAGACCCGCCCACAAAGTTACTTGCGCTTTGCGCTTTGACACTTGCGTTTCAGATCGTTAAAATAGGGCCCATTATCTGTCAGTAACGCTCTGTTTAGTTCCTGTCTCAATGAAGCCCCTCCTTCTGAAAAGCACATTGTGCTCTGATTGGTTGGTTGGAGCAGTGTGTTGTGATTGGTCAAGCGCGTCCAGCGTATTTGGGGAAATGTCCTGCCATAACCGCCAGTTTCAACCAAGCGGCAACCTCCTCTAGTTTCTCTTGAAGCCAATACGGAAGTGACTTAAACTGCAATTCAATGACTGGCCACTAGAGATAGACTCCAGAAGGAGCAGAATCTCATTGAGCTCATGTTAAAATGCCCAACTTTACAGCAGAAGAACACATGTTTACAGCTGGTATAAATTGTGGTTTTGGTCTATACGGCTAATTTTGCCCTTCATGACGACTGTGAGGCGGGTGAATTATTTTATTACTCATTCATTAACATTATATAAAGCCTTAAAGTCCTGCATAATTAAGGGCGTGGCCACTTTGAGTGACAGGTGGATAGCCATTTATCTGCTGACTGTTAGTCATCACGTAACCTCAGCTCCGCCCACGTCCCGCCTTTTTGCCCATTTCCTGTTATCCTCACGCGCGATAACGCGCTACCAAGATGGCAATGGCCAGCTCGTCCCGACTTTACACTTCAAAACTGCTCATCAGAATCCTACGGGTGACGTCACGGACACTACGTCCATATTTTTTACAGTCTATGGTTTCAACACACTAAAAACTAGTCCCGATTTTTGCCTCTTATTCCACATTTAAAATCCTTTGAATGTGTAAATTGGCAAGACAAGACACGTCCAAATGATAAACTTTCACTCTATAGCCATGTTTCCATCCACCTATTTTTATTAACATTTTGTAATATCACATCAAAAAAGGCTGAATGGAAACGGCAAGATGCGCATTAAAGGTCCCGTTCTTCGTGATCCCACTGTTCAAACTTTAGTTAGTGTGTAATGTTGCTGTTAGAGCATAAATAATACCTGTAAAATTATAAAGCTCAAAGTTCAATGCCAAGCGAGATATTTTATTTAACAGAAGTTCCCTTTCAAAGCCTACAGCGAACGGCCGGCTTGGACTACATCCTGGTACTTCCTTCATTAATGACGTCAGTAGAACAGTAGAACAGACTAACCTCCGCCCACAAGAATACGCGCAAAAAGGGGGCGTGGTCTTGTTGTTGTCCCACGTGGAGAAGAGGACGTGTCGCGTGGAGAAAAGGAAGTGTTGCGTTTGAGTGTGTTTGTCGCCATGTCGTCGAGACGCTGTTATTTTCATCCCGGAGTCAAATCACCTTTGTTTGGCTTTCCCAGGGACGCTGTAGAGATCATTGAGCGCATACATCTCCCGTTAAGAGGCGTGACCTTTCCACGTGCGCTAAGCTGCTGTCCAATCACAACACGGGAACCGCTGGCACAATCAGAACTCGTTACGTATTTCTGAAGGAGGGACTTCATAGAATAAAGGAACTCATCAGCCGTTTTTAGGACAGTGAAAACAGTGCTGTACAGATCAGTAAATTGGGTGAAAAATACTGTGTTTTTTTTACACGCTAAACATGAACACATGTTATATTGCACACAGTAAACACAATCAAGGCTTTAAAAAAAACACGAAGAACGGGACCTTTAAATATAAAAATGCGCATATAAAACGTATGCACACGTTTGAGTCGGATCCTATACGTTCTATCATATACGAAAACATGTGCATAAACTACGATGGAAATGCATTTACCAAATAAATTCATCGATGCACATTCAAAAAAATAATGTGACTTTTGCGATGTAACAGCATAACTGTACTAACCAGCAGAAAAATCTTGTTTGCAAAGCATCTGAAATACTATTTTGGTCATTCAGAAGTCTGTTGTCAAAGATGCTCTGTATATTTCCCTCCTAGAATTGTCTTATGCTGTGTTCACACCAAATGCGAATACAGCGTCAAAATCGAGTCTACTGCGTCTAGTTGGACGCTTGAACATTTTGAATCCATTCGCGCGTCCACAGCAAATTGGACGCGAGTATAAATCGAGCGTTTGAAGTGAAATAGACGAGCTTTCAAGGCACTCCAGGAGAAATATGTCATAAAACACTACTCTGCCTCTTTTCATTTTCATTAAAAATATATATTAAACATTAATAGCAACACAAATGTGGTCCAGGCAACTCCTGCATTATCTTCACTGCATGTGTATTTAAATATCCTTAAAAAATAAAGTGATGAAACTTCTCTTTGCCCTCAGTCAAAACGATTTGGCAGACAACAAATGATGATTCATGAGAGCAAAGATCGGCCGTTAGATCCACACAAGATGAACCACTACAGGACATCAGAGCCAGCGGCAGACGCCAGAAGGACTGGCCGAGGAAAGGCTGCTCTCGCCGGGGTTAATGAGCGCTGAGCGCCCGCTGATCCACTGGATCTCACAACGCAAGATTATTTTTTTTAAATAGGTGCTCTCTTTATGAATAAACCACAGATTTGAGCTTTAAACAACTACATTCTCACATGAAAAAGTCTTAAAACTACATTTTGTGACACAATAGTAGTATTTTTAAATTATGCGGGGTTTCTCATCACGTCACTTTACCATGTGACAGCAGCGAGCAGGCTCCTGATTGGTTAACGCGGTGCGAATTGACGCCAAAGTTCAAATTTTTCAACTCAGGCATCAGACACGAATTTGCTTCAAATGCATGAATGTACAAAAAGCACCATTCGCGCAAGACGAATCACTCGCTCCTGACACTCTATTCGCATTTGGTGCGAATGCAGCATTACACGACTGCGTTCCCAAACAGCACATCTGCCTCTGAAAGCCAGACAACAAGAGACGCACAAGTTTCTCTGAGATGCAAATAGTTTATTATATACAAAACTTATTATATATGGTGGCTTCTCCTATGTTTCTTAGTGATTTTTTTGCGGTAGTTTATCAGGAAATGACGATTATGTTCTCTTCGACTCACTGGATGGAAACTGTGATTTATTCGCAAATGTTTTATGCGATATTGCAATTTTGCGCATAAGTTACATTCGCAACTTTGGATGGAAACATAGTCAAGTCAAGTCAACCTTATTTATATAGCGCTTTTAACAATGTAGATTGTTTCAAAGCAGCTTTACAGTGTTAAACAGGAAAATAATGCAACATAATTTTATTCAGCCGTATAGCCATTCTGGAGAAAACGGTGATGTCATCAGTTCATTTCAATTATCATACAGTGACAGTGTGGGCTTTAGATCAGTAATTTAGTTTATATGGTTAATTTAGTTTAATAATTAGATTTATTTGGATATTTAGCTGAAAAACTTTGAACAATTTAGTGTCCCCAACTGAGCACGCCAAGCCAGAGGCAACAGTGGCAAGGAAACCAAAACCCCATCAGGTGACCTAATGGAGAAAAATAACATAGCTACTGATGGTTAAACTTAGCAGTTAATCCACGAATCGCGTCAAAAAAATTATTTTTCCTCATATTCCCCATTGTTGCGGCTCCTCTCTTCCCAGTCTGTCAGTAATGCTCTGTTTAGTTCCTGTCTCTATGAAGCCCCTCCTTCTGAAAAGCGCAGGTTGCTCTGATTGATCGGCTGGAGCAGTGTGTTGTGAAATGTCCCGCCCCTTACCATAACCGCCAGTTTCAACACACTACTAACTCAACCAGGTCCCGCCCCTTTATTCTGCGTGCGAGTTACTTAAATGAGGAATATTGTGACGTGTTGGACTACAATGGAGGCGTTTCAGGGAGTTCAGAAACATTGCACACTGATATAGAGAATAATTCCCACTGGAGTGACTTCTTTGGAACATTGCAGATCGTATTGCACACAAAAAAAATATGAAAATGTAAAAGGCATGTAGACCCTCTATTGATTAAATCTTAAACGCATATGAATATGTCTGCATACACTCTGGATTCCAGCCCGTCCCTCTGACCTGATTACATTTAGCCTAAGAAAATTGAGTAAGAATCCTCCATGCGGGTGTCGCCGTGGCCTTTAGTACTGACTCAAGCTGTGTGTCCACCCCCTCCCAACACACACTGAGCACAATATGTCCAGTCGATCTGTCCACCCTCCCCTCCGCCCCTCGCTCTCTCTATCTTTCTGTCTGCCCCCCTCTTGGCTCTGACGTTGCACATAGGGAAGATTTGTCCGGCAATTTGGCTGTCCCTTGGACTTACGGCCGGGTATTAGTGAAGAGTTAGTGAGAGTCGTCCAGAACGCACAACACCCCCGAGACACGGACATCAGTCCAAACAGATGTGACCTCATTACACACACTGGACAAAACAGAGGGAGAGTGAGCATTAAAGGCTGGAGTTCACTACCACAGAATCAGGTTCATAGTTATTTAACGGTAATTTAATTCCATTATCCTTAATGTAATCAAGTTTACGGTAACAATAAACTAGAAAAAAAGAAGCATCACCACTGGGATACACGGAGATGCTCTGCCGTAATGAAGATTCATGAGTCACATGCATGGCACAGATTTCCGGGTATAGGATATTCCCGATTACAAATAGGGGTCTAGAGATTCCTGGATGCAATCCAATGATGTCACATTTAAAGAGGCATTCAGTTGTACTCTAGCTAGTGTTAGCATCGCTTTTCTTTGTGTACATGCTACCCTTGGGAGATATCATTCGGAAGTATGGTGTTAGTTTTCAATGTTACGCTGATGATACTCAGCTCTGTATTTCTTTGCGCCCAGACGAAACTTACCAATTCACAAGATTAACAGAATGCATGGCTGATATAAAAAAAATGGATGACTAGTAATGTCCTACATGGCTGCTCTGTCAAGTCCTCGTCGTCAGTGAGGACCCTGGGTGTGCTCTTTGATACCAATCTCTCATTTGAAAGCCACGTTTCCAGCATCTGTAAAAAACGCATTCTTCCATCTTAAAAATATATCTAAATTACGACGTGCTCTCAATGACAAATGCAGAACAGTTACTCTTGACGTCTTCTTTGAAGCTGCCAGCGTCTGTTTTACATTATAATCCTATGGAGTAAACCGTGTTTTCAAAAAAGTCGTGAGCTCTTTTTTAAACGCCAACACCGACGTTTTCTGCGAACAGTGATGCCAGTAACGCGTTACTCTAATCTGACTACTTTTTTGCAGTAACGAGTAATCTAACGCGTTACTATTTCCAAACCAGTAATCAGATTAAAGAAAACACCGACATTTTCTGCAGCTCAGCGCGTCTTTTAAAGTTGAAAAAAGTTCAACTTTTCTGATAAAACCCTTGGCCCTACGCCAAGCGCCTTTTTGACAGCTGACCAATGACAAGCGAGTGACAAGACCTGAAAGTGGAGAAGGTGCTGGTTATCTCTCTATGTATATTTTAGTCTACAATAAAATGAAATATGTCATAAAACACAACCCGCCTCTTTTTGTTAAATGTAAGTTTATGTGTGATCAATAATAGCCATTATAAAAGTATAAGTAAAAGGTATAAGAAGCTATACAAGAAATCAAAGCAAACAATTAAACATACAAAGTCAGCGCTAGTCGGCTACAACGATAATGTAAAGTTAAATAGACTAAGAAATATAAAGTAATGAAACTTCACTTTGCCCTCAGCCTAAACGATTCGCCAGGGAACAAATTATAGATCCATGAGACCAAAGATACACAAGACGAATGTTTAACAGAGACATCAGAGCCAGCAGCAAACATCAGAAGGACTAGCCGAGGAAATGCCAGCTTTTTTTTTTACTAAAAGAGTGCTCTTGTCAACTTTTTCTTGTCAAAAAAGACGTCAAGTGTGAACGCAGCCTTAGTTCATGCGTTCATGAGCTCAATTCTAGATTATTGTAACACTCTACTGGGTGGTTGCCCTGCACGCTTAATAAACAAACTCCAGCTGGTCCAGAATGCAGCAGCTCCAGTTCTTACTAGAACCAGGAGGAATGACACGACCACAATGCAGCCCTGAAGTGTCATGACCAAAAATGAAAACGTTATCAAAATGATTCCCCTTCGCACAGATCAACAGAAACGACTAAAAACGCTGTATTAAAGCCCTTTCACACCGGACGCGTAACGGAAAAGCGAATCGGAAAAACGAATATTTCTTGTGCGAATAGTTCACGTCGAAACTATTCACATCAGCCGTGACACGAGTTTGCAACGTCTGTGCCGTTTCAGAGCTCCAACATTCCCAAACATTCGCGGCGACAGCTGAGAAAACACGGACGCTTCATCATCCAGTGAAGACAAGCTTTTCATTTGATTTAAAAGACCGAAAAGAAGGTTTTGGGTGCACCCAGTCTTAAAGAACAGAGAGTCTGAAGGGGAGTATGCTGATCTACAGCAGCTAAAGCTTTATCATGGCCGCATCCGCACTTACTTTCAAATGTCCGTGGGATAATTTGAGGAGCTCAAGAGAGACAGAAGCAGCGCATCTGACAAGACAAACACACACTTCAGGAACCAATCGATCTATGTTTCCAGTTGAGTCACAATGTAAACATTTCAGTGGCACAGTCGTACTGACGGAAACACATTCACTTTCTGTAGTCGCGGACACAATCAGGTTAGAAAAAAATCAACGAGGTTTAACTCAAAAGGTTATGATATCGTTGTCTGTAGCCTTCAGTGGACAAACACATCTGCATCTGTACAGCTGTAAACACAACTACAGCTGTAATCTCATGAGAAATGCCATACCTGGCAATGGTTAATGTGGATTGAATAGCGAACAGTGATGCCAGTAACGCGTTACTCTAATCTGGCTACTTTTTTCCAGTAACGAGTAATCTAACGCGTTACTATTTCCAAACCAGTAATCAGATTAAAGTAATTTATCCAAGTCACCACTGTGAGTTACTATTTTAGTCATTTTCCTTAGTAAAAATATATTTTTTTGCTTTCTTATTGCATCTCGGGGAGAGTATTAATATTAAGTGAGTCAAGAAAGACTGTCTTTATTACATTTTTTATTAAAACATATTTTTTTCAATTCAACTTAAAATGTCAGGAGATACATTTCTATGTTGAGGCGGCAGGGATGTTGTCGGAAACTGCTGAATGTAACTAATAAAGTAACTTGTAATCTAACTTAGCTACTTTTAAAATCAAGTAATCTGTAAAGTAACTGAGTTACTTTTTAAAGGAGTAAGCAGTAATCAGTAATGAGATTACTTTTTCAAAATAACTGTGGCAACACTGATAGCGAATGACATCAACTGGACATTTCGTGACCTTTGTTTCCTTGTATGTGATTGGTTTAAGCCTTATCTGTCGCTGCGAGTGTTAAAAAAATCGACATCGAAACGGAAAAAATACACTTTTTGTTTTGCCACAGCACATTCGCGTTCAGTGTGGAAACACTCATTACACAAACAGCTGATAAAAAATAAAACCATTGCACTAATTATTCACGCGTCCAGTGTGAAAGGACCTTTATGCATGCCAGACAAGTAATCTGGCGATGTCATTACGCGCCTGCATTCAAGCGTGCATGACGATGGACTAAACACGTGATACTCATGTGCATGCTGTCACCGTTTTCACAGATTCACATTTTTTAAGTTTACAGGGAGATGATAACGGTTCACTATTGTTTTCAGAACTCGTTTTCAACAACTTGATGGCAAGATGGCATTCTCAGGCCACCAAAACGCTAATGTAGTGTAAATTAACGGCCAGAACACATTAAAGGTTTTCTGTTTTCAGTTAGGGTTAGTTGTGAAAGCGGCCCCTCGGTTAATAACTAGTGATCGATATTTGCGATTTTATTTTTTCCCGGCATTATTTACAGACAGGCGTCAAAAGGCAGCTCTATGTTGCTGGAGACGCTGCAGATCATGCCTCACTAGGAGTGCTGGAATCTGCTCTTCAAGACAACGATAAGTTTTAAACTTTCAAAGCACCTTTTAACTGTTCGATATCGCCATACACTTTGAAAGTGGAAACACGTTGCTCTATCCCCCGGTTTCACAGACAACGCTTAAGCTAGTCCTAGACTAAAATGCATGTTTGTGCTGTTTCAACTGAAAGAATCTTGCACTGACAAATCTTAAAATATGTCAGTGGCATTGTTTTGTCTCAAGATGCACACCAGTAATGTTTTTTTCTTGGGCACGTTTATAAAAGTTACTTATATGTCCTAATTGAACTAAGGCCTAATCCTGGCTTAGTCTAAGCCCTGTCTGTGAAACCGGGCCTAAATGTGCTTGCAACTATAGCTAAGCAAGTTTGTGCGTCCAAATGGAAAACGCAAATGCTGAATGCCTCGTCTATAAAACTGCTTGCCATTGTATTTAGGGAGCTGCAAATAGCTCAGTTATAGGTAGGGGTGTAACGGTACACGTATTCGTATTGAACCGTTTCGGTACAGGGCTTTCGGTACGGTGCACACGTGTACCAAACGGTTATGAATTGTATGAACGGTTATGAATGTAATCTTTAACAGTTAACAGTCGGCTTGTTGTAAGCGCGGAACACACTTCAATCCGAGTTCCCACACGAACATATTAAGTATTCAGTCCATTTTATCACGAAATTCAAACGATAAATGCCGTTTTAACGCTCTTTAATGTGACGTGACTGATAGACCCGTATCAGTTCAACTTAAAGCGGCAGCGGCGCGGCGCACGAGTCAATGCGATCATCTCTTCCTAAATAATAAACATAAATTAATGCATCTTAAGGTATGTTGAGGATACATTACAACTTACTGAAATGTATCATATGTCGTGTAATCGCTCCATCTGTGTTTCAACTGCGGAAAGACAATAAAACAGCTTGTAAACAATGTCATGCAGAATCACGTTTACTCAGAAGCCCTTCAGTGTCCACAGCTGTAGCTCACTAGAGAAATCAACTGTTTCACTGAATACATGCACTATATTAGCCGTTATATTCATTATATTAGCCGTTATATTCACTATATTAGCCGTTATATTCATTATATTAGCCGTTATATTCATTATATTAGCCGTTATATATTCATTATATACTACTTAGCCTGTTAGTGATGTCTTGTTTATTTAATGTATGTTTAAATAAACCTGTCATGAAAATTACAGCCACTAAATGATTATATTTCAACAACGAATAAAAAGAATTAGATTTAGAAGTTAATGCAAAAACTGCCTTATGTGGAGCTTATGAGTGTTGATTATTATATCTAAAAATAAATAGCAACTGAATTTAGGCTAATAGTTTGGGCTCTGTTGTTAATCTTTAATAGCTATATGTAAGTAAGGGCTCCCTATATAGTTTACAGGGATATCTTTAAGAAACTTTTAGTTATAATTTAATTCATTTAAGGACAGACAATTTTTTTCATTAAACCACTGTTGAATGAAAATGAATAAAAAGCAGTTTTGTAAAACTGCTGTACCGAATCCATACCGAACCGGGACTTCAAAACCGAGGTACGGACCGAACCGTCAGTTTTGTGTACCGTTACACCCCTAGTTATAGGCTATCCGTATGCATTCGGTAGCTGTTACGAGCACTGGTCATAGGATTAAGTAATGCCGATGTTGTTTCGTGGTATTTGTGGGAGTTTCATTCAGTGACCACCTGGCTGCGGTTTGGACACGTGTGGTGTGTGTGTGTCTCCAGTGTTTCCCACACATAGACTAATTTGCCGTGGTGCGCCACAGAATCAACACCGGCCACCATATATTGCATTTTTTGGCGGCCGCCAAAGCAAATTTTGATCCCGCTAAAGCCTTATTTGATCGGTGAGGGATTTAGAGACTGACTGTTGCGCTGACTGTTGCGCTTGTGATAGGTCGCATGTGTTACTGAGAGAACAAGGAGATAGAGAGAGAGAGAGAGAGAGAGAGAGAGAGAGAGAGAGAGAGAGAGAGAGAGAGAGAGAGAGAGTCCCTCCTCTGGCCGTGCACGTGCACTCTCACCGTCTTCAAACTGTCTTGCTCTCCCTCCCTCGCGCATATTAATCAAAATCAATTGAGAATTGACACGATGGTAAAAGGTCGGAAGACCGAAGTTTCACGTGGAGCTAGGGCTGAAACGTTTAGTCAACATTGTCGACAATAAAAAATTGTCGACAAATATCTTTGTTGTCGAGTAGTCGTCTGATCTCATGTGACCTAATGTAAGGGCCTGCAATATGGCAATTTGACCGCTAGGCCGCTGTAGCGCTCGAGTGTAATGCAGCCCTTACAAATGTTGCGGTAGAAAAAAACTGCGCAAATGACGGAGTGCAAACAAATTTGAACTAGCAAGATGTGGGAAAGTTTCACAAAGCTTCAAACTAAGGCTGCGTCTCAATCAGCTCCTGGTTCAGTAGTCAGGGCACTGATCAGGGATCAGCCCATTGACTCGTGTCCTGATCAGAGCCCTGACCACTGAACCAGGAGCTGATTGAGACGTGCAAGGCCAAACTTTTCACGGGAGCATGTTGGAGCACTTAAAGCGGAAACAACTAACTAGCAGTAAATCTCTTTATTAGAGAATGCAATACTACTAATAATTGTAATAATATTATCAATAATAATATAATTACATTAATGTGATGATTTATTTAGCATAGAATAAAGTTTGATCGAACTTGGAGTCAGGACTGTTTTTATTATTATAACACTATTAGGTATTATAGTCTCATCGCTTGCCTGTATTTTGTTCCATATGCATGAAGACTTACAAGAGGCGATGTTAGGAAGAATATCAGGTCAGTTACTTTTTCATATTGTTAATTAAAAGGTGAATGAGAATCTGTCAGCTCAATTGTCATGTAAGAGATTAATATTATGTCATTTTGTCTGCAATGTCATTTGCAGATGAATATTTTTACCATTCTTTGTGTCCTGAAGTAAATGTCCTCTTTTTCTGTTTCAGTTCTAAGAAAAGCTGTAGGCCTATTATTTGCTGCCCAAAAATGTTTTTGGGGTCTGTAATGCAGCTAATTTTTGTTTATTATTATTTATTTTTTCAATTGAAAGTGAACAAAATATTTAAACAATGCTTAAAGAGCATTTGCGTGTGATTTGAGTTCTGAGAACTTGGCTCAAAGTTAATTAAAACCATTTTTAAAAGCTGAAGTGACTTTCTTTTTTATATATTATAGTTAGAATATGTATAACTCTATGTTTTAACTAATTGAAAAAGCTGAATAATCGCTAAAAATGTACTGATTAGTCGTTGATGGTAATGGCAATAATCGACGATTAGTCGATTAAACGGTCTAATAATCGGTAGATTAATCGATCATTAAAATAACTGTTTGATAATAATCGTTTAAAAGCTGAATAATCGCTAAAATGTACTGATCAGACGCCGATGGAAATGGTAACAATCGATGATTAGTCGATTAATCGTTCTAATAATCGTTAGATTAATCGATTATTAAAATAATCGTTTGATGCAGCCCTACGTGGAGCATTGGGATATTTTTTTTCCTGAATTACCGCTGGTATTGCTCTACAAGAGATTAAGTTAAGTGCACCCAAGCATTAAATGAGGTTGTAAATAGGTTTAAAAATAAGTATAGCATAGTCAGTGTGCACTTTATTATGCTGCTTGCTTGTTGCTACTGTGTGCAATAGTGTAATTATTTTATTTATGCTTAAATATTTATTTTCCGCACTGAACTCTTTTTTTTCTTGTTTTTACTATTTGTTAAATATAGGGGTTTTTTTAGTTCAATAAATGTTCCTTTTTTAAATTGAGACCATAGACCGTAAAAAAATATGGACGACGCGACTTCATTGACTTCCGCTGACCAGAGTTGAAGCTTTCGTAGGCCACACAGGGTGCTGACATCTTGGGACAGAGTCTGCGCAGTAGCGATCTCGGGACCGGAGTTGCGCAGTAGAGAGCAGGAAGTAGAGGCGCGATTATCAAAACCCCGCCCACAATTCATTATGTTGTTGTGAAATAAACAGTTATAGAAATGTAGAAATTAAAGCTAAAGCTCCAACCTCCTCCCAAAAATCCCGAAAAAAGTCAGTTAGTGCCTTAGTGACAACTTCACTCAGAGAAGCCGTCAATCTCAGCTGTCAATCATGACGCCACACCCCCCGGTTTTATAGCATCAAATAACTAACTAAAACGAAGCTTATTTTAAAAACGAACACTTGAAATGAAATCATCGACTTTAGGAAACAATTATTTGAAGTGTAATTGAATTGTTTAGTGTGTCTCGAGTCCATTCTAATACATGTAGAGGTGGGGTTTAGGAGCTATACTGGGACCGGCCACCAGGGGGCGATCGAGGCGCGGAGGCTTCAGTTTCTGACAGGAGTGCTACAGGCTTGATTGAGACTTGTAACATTGTATCATCATGATCATTGTGTCATTTTTATGATGTAAATTGAGGGAGCAAACGCAGTCTCGGCTCAAGAAAATCGGCAGCCCGTATCGGTCATCGGCTAGGGCTGATGAAAAAAAATCGGTATCGGCATCGGCACTAAAAAAATCCATATCGGTCGATCCCTATTAATAACTATTTTTTTTACAACGGAAATGAATCAAAGTCGGACTTTCTTCTAGAGCTGCTGTACAGCCAAAACAATCTTTGTTGCATTAAGTTCCTATTAGCGCTGTGAAGCTGCTTTGAAACGATAAAAGGCGCTATATAAATGAAGGTGACTTGACTACTTTAAGTACCAAACCCACAGTGGTGTTAAATGCTGCACTGGCGTCTATCAACGTGGATCAGCACGAGTGTCCGGAGGGAATGTGGCTGATCATTGTTCATCGATCATATATTTCTCGCAGAGCTTGGATAAATCTGTACAATTAAATCAGCTCTTACTCACACTCCAAAAATTTCATCTGATGCTAATCATCATTTATATTTGACTGGAAACACAATCGGATCTCAATCTGTCATGCTAGATGACACCGCAGGCAAAAGAACCGAGCGCCTTTTAATATTCATGGAAATCGGAAACAAACGGGCCGGTGTTACGGTAATGGCTGCCATTTGGAAAACAGAGCTCTATTTCTGTGATGCTGTTTTTCTCTGTCTTTAATGATGTCCCATGATGCACCCTGTTTGCATGGTAACCAAATATAATTGCCTGATAATCATGCATCACTGCATGCTCATTACAGTGGTAAATTAGCACTGGTGGGTGAAGTCGCAATGCGCTCGCTCACACCTTGTGGCATATTTCTTTAAATAAGCTCTTGTAAGAGAGAGAAATAGTTAACAGTAAAGCCTCGCTGAGCTCTGCCCTTCTCGCTGACATTTGGAGATGGACTGTAATTACTGTGCCTGGCCCGTTATGTGTAGCAATAACGCAAGAGGTCAATCCGGCACTGAATTGTTTAGTCAGGCATCCGATGGCAAACAGCAGATAATGTTGGGATCGTTTTGGTGAAATATGACCTCAAGGAGCCTTAATGTTACCCTTAAATTACAGTGGGTTTTTCACTTGGTGAATGACATCCCATGACTGACACCGCAATCTTCTTACATCCTCACAGATTTCCCTGAGCATTTTCTCTCTGCTAGTAACAATGGCAGAGGGAAATGCTTCCATTTTTACTTTAAATGTCTGCCATTGCTTCTGGCTAAACATTCACAGTATAGAAACATGGCAGGCTGGGAGAAAATTCAAGAAGTCAGTGAGTTGGACTCTCATCTGATAGCTAAACCATCGCCAAAGTCCTCATCTCACAAAACTCTGCCAGGCTCAGACATCCAACAGCTGTTGGACGTCCCATGGAAGAAGAAAAAATAGAAGTTCTGTCACATATGCTTAGTCAGTCTCACAGGAGCCACAGACAGGAAATCACTAAACCAAAGCTCAAGTTTGCAGTTCCTTCTTCAATGAGAATCTGTAAGTATAAGCCAGTGAGGGTTTAACAGGGGCAAGTCTCAATCCAAGTCCGACCTTCTTTTTGAAAACAGCATCCCTTCCCATGTTGACAGGAACTTGACTCCCAAAACCTACCTATGCAGACAATTCACTGCAGTTTCCAGCGGAAATGAACACGAGTGGCAGTAAAACACCAACGACATTTATCCTTTCCTTTTCACACTAATTATAATGCACAGTATTATGTTATGGGGCCCTATCTTGCACCCAGCGCAATTGACTTTGTACACCGACGCATGTGTCATTCCTATTTTGCACCCGCGCAAAGCGCGCTTTTCCCTCCACAGAAGCACGTCGCTAAACTAGTGAATGAACTTGCGCTCCCTGGGCGGTTCAGCGCAAAAAAGGAGGCGTGTTCCGGCGCAAACAATCCCTGGTGCTATTTTGCTGTTCCATTAAACAATTGTGCCACTGACCAGAAAAAACCTAGTCTAAAGTCAGTGTCGCGTTGCGCGTTGTTCATTATGCTATTTTAAGGGCGCATGCTTGACCATAGCGTGCACAACGCGCATACACTTTGCTCATGTAATCTACACAGATGCAACAGTTATTTTTGCAAATCATAAATTGTTACACTAAAAAAATATTAACACATGAGATCAGGAAATCATTGTGGTGTGCCACGAAGATGTGAAAAAATAGGCATAAATCTAGCTTACAAATTATTCAGGCTAATTATTTATTTAACCGACGCTATTTTGGGTGGGTTTCTCCCATCCCCATACAACACAACTTCTCTGTCTTTCACTGCTCTTACAAGAACATCAGTCTCCTCGGCTGTGAACCGCTCCTGGCGTGCGCCTGGTAAATACGCCATAATAATAGCAATCCATAATGGAACTTGCGCACCTGCTTTTAAAGGGAATGTTGGATGACGCTCTGATTGGTTTATTCACGTTACGCCCAAACCACACCTATGAATAATGAAGCTACTTCAGACCAACCCATTTTAGATTTGCGCCGGGCGCAAGAGCCATTTATCCCGCCGGGAAAATAGCAACAGCGCCGAGACCCGCCCACAAAGTTACTTGCGCTTTGCGCTTTGACACTTGCGTTTCAGATCGTTAAAATAGGGCCCTTGATCTCAAAACACTTTTACCACTTTTTTTACACAGATTTGTTAAATAATACATTTTGGGATTTGTATCACATTGCAAACTCCATAGTGTGCTTTCACACCTGCCTCATTTAGTTGGGTTGAATCGTACTAGAGTTGGTTTTCCCCTTTGGTGCGGTTCGTTTGGTCAGGTGGGAAAGCAGCAATCGCACTCGGGTGCGCACCAAAAGCGGACCAAACAAGGAGCGGTTCATTTGTGGTGAGAACGTGATCCGACCTCGAACAGACCCAACTGCAAAAAGTACTGATCATTTTTGGATGATGGGCCATGACCGTAGTCAGCTGTGCTGTGCATTATGGTGTATCATCTAAAATTAGATTGTTTAAAAGGATTTACATGAATAAGAGCGTGATCATATAATGTAACGCTTGGCAAAAATGGATATAAAAATGGACGCTGCATTAATTGCGTTAAATATTTTTGATGCGTTAAACTGAAAAAAATAATCGCCCGCGTTAACGCGTTAATTTGCCCAGCACTAATATATATATATTCCCTTTCATGCAGTGTGTAATATAGAGGGTTGTGAATGCAAATGTTCAGCAAAGTTGTAAAGTCGAAAGTGCACGATAAAGAAAGTTTACCCAGCCCAAAAGTATTTGGGGTATTTTACTGACGACTGCAATGCGGATTCACCAAACGCTTGCTCTGGAAAGATGGGTCAGTACCAGTTTATTTGGACCAGCTCCTCAGAATCACAATCTCTAAGTATGAATAATTATTGATGTATATGTTTTCTACTGAGTGTTCAAAATACGTAGTTTTACATTTATATCTATACCAATATCTATACCAATCACAACAGACTGGGCCATCTGACCAATCAGAGCAGAGCAGACCAATCACAACAGACTGGGTCATCTGACCAATCAGAGCAGAGCAGACCAATCACAACAGACTGGGTCATCTGACCAATCAGAGCAGAGTAGACCAATCACAACAGACTGGGCCATCTGACCAATCAGAGCAGAGTAGACCAATCACAACAGACTGGGTCATCTGACCAATCAGAGCAGAGTAGACCAATCACAACAGACTGGGCCATCTGACCAATCAGAGCAGAGTAGACCAATGACAACAGACTGGGCCATCTGACCAATCAGAGCAGAGTAGACCAATCACAACAGACTGGGCCATCTGACCAATCAGAGCAGAGTAGACCAATCACAACAGACTGGGTCATCTGACCAATCAGAGCAGAGTAGACCAATCACAACAGACTGGGCCATCTGACCAATCAGAGCAGAGTAGACCAACCACGACAGACTGGGCCATCTGACCAATCAGAGCAGAGTAGACCAATCACAACAGACTGGGTCATCTGACCAATCAGAGCAGAGTAGACCAATCACAACAGACTGGGCCATCTGACCAATCAGAGCAGAGTAGACCAATCACAACAGACTGGGCCATCTGACCAATCAGAGCAGAGTAGACCAATCACAACAGACTGGTTCATCTGACCAATCAGAGCAGAGTAGACCAATCACGGCAGACTGGGTCATCTGACCAATCAGAGCAGAGTAGACTAATCACAACAGACTGGGCCATCTGACCAATCAGAGCAGAGTAGACCAACCACGACAGACTGGGCCATCAGACCAATCAGAGCAGAGCAGGCTCACAGAGAGGCGGGATTTAGAGAGACTGTTTCATTCAATGAGTCGTTTGATTATTATTTGAATGAAAGTGGTGATGTGCAATGTACATTATGAGAAAATGACCTTTGATGCATGTAAACCTGTTGTAGAAGACTCTGAAACCAAATCAGGAACCTTTAGTTCTCACTTGATGGTGGAGACATCCACACGTTCAGTGACATCCACAATCACACGTCCCAGAAACCTTACAACAAATCGAGACAATATGACATTTTGCAAACCGAGAGTCAAGTTACTATGATTAATCGCTGTCAGTCAGGCATTATTCTGTTCCATTTACTTGTCTGACACTGACAGGACTATTCCCCTCTTCTATTTAACACCCCCCCCCCCCCCCCCCCCCCCCTCTTCCAGTCCTGGAGTGAGCATTACGGAGGCCTGGGAAGCCCACCCACTCGGGTCGAGAGACGTTCTGATAAAGCGAAGCTAATGGCTCTGGCGTCTAGAGATTCCCGGCAGCTGAGAGCTTTAAGAGTGCACAGATGCTGTCAGATGACACCACAGTCATTAATGCACATTGGTCCTCGTGTCTGCCGTCATTAGAGTTTTAGGGGAGTAACAGGAGTCTCCCACATAAGCATCTCCAGGCCTTTAAGTCGCCCCATTTGAATGAATCGATATGGCAAAAGGAAACAATTTGGAAGGGGCTTTATAGGGGCTTGAATGCAAAGCAAGAATGGGAGTTGAAAAGCACTGAGGGGGGCATTAGGGTTAATTAGATATGGAACGTATTTTGGCTAATCTTTTGGCATTATGTAAAGGGGATTAAGGGAGAGGACTTGTCTAGCAGGTAAAGCAAAGTAATTAAGACGTGAGACAAGCTACAGAAAAGTCATTAGCGGGAGGCTATGAATATCTGCAGAGTTCCTCAGGAGGTGCTACTATGTTAATGAGCAGATATAGACGGTTTCAACGGCAACAACATAAACAAACGTTACTGCGCATGCGCGCTTTTGTGGCCCAAACTTAACTTCCGGTAGTCGTCCGCAAAGAATCAACAACAACAGAGGCTGCGTTATCTTTCTTATGCGCTATCATCTTTCATTTTAATTGGGCAGCATTATCTTAATTTACACGTTTTTATTGTTTCAGCATGTTTATTATTAATAATCTCCCATTTCTGTCTGCAGTATAGAGTGGGGGAAACGCCCCCTTAAAGGGTTAGTTCACCCAAAAATGTAAATTCATACATTAACTACTCGCCCTCATGTCGACCCGTAAGACCGTAGAGAAGAAGAGAAATATCTTAAGTTGTGTTCCGAAGATGAACGAAGGTCTTACAGGTTTGGAACGACATGAGGGAGAGTAATAATGACAGAATTAAATTGTTGGGTGAACTAACCCTTTAAGGACCGTGTGATGCCCGTTTTCTGTACAGTAGCCTATCTATAAATGCTTCAATCATGCAATGCATCGGAATAACATGTTTCTTTGTTTCATAACATAAGATTCATGTTGGGAAAGGTCACTTGCAGATAAAGTTCCCTATCTGAGATTGATTGTATATGAATGCATCACAAAAAATCCTGTGTTTTTGCGCTGGTGTCATATTCTCTCTGCTTGATCATTAATATTTATATCATGTTATCCAAGAATAGTACATCAAAAATGTGTTTCTACTGAGTAGTACGCCATACTATCCCCTCGCGTAACCGTGGCAACGCGCGTGCGTGCGATGAAACCGTCTATACAGGATTGAAGGTTGGAAACACTTCTAAATCTGGCATCTGCCAATCACATGCAAGGCGACAATATTACTTTGTACTTGGTTCTTTAAACATGGCACCTTTTGAAGCGTCCCATCACATCTGAACCGTCTGGTTTACTTTCTACTTAATGTCTCAAAAAAAAAAAATCTCAGAAGATCTGAAGCCAGAACCCTTTGCACTCTTGAGCAAATCCATTGTTTAGTTCTTTCTCTGAAGTGCTTTTAAATGCCTCTCCCCAGTGGACGGATACACATCTATCTTATCCATCCATCCATTCATCATCTCTCCATCTATCCATTATACATCTATTATCCATCCATTATCCACCCACCCACCCATCCATCCATCCATCCATCCATCCATCCATCCATCCATCTATATCTATAGGTTTATCCATCTATATGTTTGGGGCGGCAGTGGCTCAGTGGTTCATGTAGGTTGTCTACAAACCGAAAGGTTGCTGTTTGTTGACTTCAGCTCAGCATTCAACACTGTCATTCCAACCAAGTTAATAGCCAAACTTGGAGACCTGGGCATCAACACTTCAATGTGTAACTGGATTTTGGACTTCCTAACTGACAGATCCCAGAATGTTCGATCAGGATCCACCTGCTCCACGTCCATCACACTCAACACTGGTGTACCACAGGGCTGTGTGCTAAGCCCGTTTCCTTACTCCCTCTTCACCTCCGACTGCAAGCCTGTGTATGGAACTAATTCCATCGTCAAGTTTGCGGACAACACTACGGTGATTGGGCTCATCAGCAACAACGATGAGACTGCCTACAGGGAAGAGATCCAGCACCTGGCCACATGGTGCGCTGATAATAACCTGCTCCTCAACACCACCAAAACGAAGGAGCTCATTGTGGACTTCAGGAAGGAGTCAAGAGGCACACACGACACCATCCACATCAATGGAATGGCTGTTGAGCGTGTCTCCAGTTTCAAGTTCCTGGGGATCCACATCTCGGCGGACATGTCGTGGACGACCAACACCTCCAGCCTGGTCAAGAACGCTGGTGAACCTTCTTGACCAGGCTGGAGGAGTTGGTTGTCTTCTTCCTGAGGACACTGAGGAAGAATCAGCTCTCCTCGGCTATCCTGGTGAACTTCTACTGCTGTGCAATAGAAAGTATCCTGACCAACTGTGTGGCAGTATGGTATTGGAGCTGCTCTGTTGCGGAGCGCAAGGCACTGCAGCGGGTGGTGAAAACTGCCCAGCACATCAAAGGGACTCCACTACCTGCCATCGAGCACATCCAGAGGAAACGCTGTCTGCATCGAGCTCGCAGCATCCTCAAGGACTCCTCTCACCCGGCCCACAGACTGTTTTCTCTCCTGCCCTCCGGCAGGCGTTTCAGGATCCTCCGGACCAGGACCAGCAGACTAAAGAACAGTTTTTTCCCCAGAGCTGTATCTTTGCTGAACTCAAACCCCGTTGATCCACTTCCCTCATAAACTGCTAACTCTCCTACCTCACATCTGCCTTCACTTTGTTATTTGCACTACCGACTGTTTATTACAGTAACAACTCTTTACTTATGCATTCTGCACCACCATATCTTAACTGGATTATGCTCATTTGCACTGCCGACTGTATTTATAGTACCAACTGTTTAAATTTGCATTTTGCACCGTACTTCTAACTGTAACATGCAACCACTTTCCACTGCACTT
Organism: Romanogobio albipinnatus; assembly: GCA_023566225.1. Taxonomy (NCBI): domain Eukaryota; kingdom Metazoa; phylum Chordata; class Actinopteri; order Cypriniformes; family Gobionidae; genus Romanogobio; species Romanogobio albipinnatus. The sequence goes on along the minus strand of CM042242.1, from coordinate 69,428,770 downwards.
TTACACTTTTTTTTCGGATAGCTCTGTCCATAATTTATTGCACTACCTTAATCCACTGCTATATTCCTCATATTAGCCTAACATATTGTATACCTCTATCTGTAAAATTCTGTTTATAGTAATAGCCATCTGTATATTATATTCACAGTACATATTCACCTGTAAATTTAGTTCTGTTTATAGTAATAACCATCTCTCTATTTATACATATTTATATATATTCAGTACATATCCATGTCCTGCACTTACGCAACCACTGTATATATCCTGCACTTGCTGCTATTGCACTTCTGGTTAGACCTAAACTGCATTTTGTTGCCTTGTACTTGTGTAATGACAATAAAGTTGAATCAAATCTAATCTAATCTAATCTAATCCATCCATCTACATCCATCCATCCATCCATCCATCCATCCATATACATCCATCCATCTATCTACATACATCCATTATCCATCCATACAATCTATCTATCTATCTATCTATCTATCTATCTATCTATCTATCTATCTATCTATCTATCTATCTATCTATCTATCTATCTATCTATCTATCTATCTATCTATCTATCTATCTATCCATCCATCCATCCATCCATCCATCCATCCATCCATCCATCCATCCATCCATCCATCCATCCATCCATCCATCCATCCATCCATCCATCCATCCATCCGGTCTGAATAATTGGGACAGTGTATAGCCTACGCTTTCCTTTGGAATGAGTGACACTTGGTTTCGTGTCATTATCATGTAAACCTCCATAACGCATGCATAAGTCGGCACAGACTACACAACGTTTTTGCAGCGTTGTAGTCCTTGAGACTGAACTCAGACCCCAAACAACTGCAAACAACTGACAATCAAACTATGAACAGGAAAAAATATTTTCATAAATACTGCATAAGCCATCTACCACAACACTTGTTCCACTGAGGTGAATATATTAAAAGCTATGTGCTTCAGTCATTTGTGTTCAGAGAGAGACAGCTGCTCTCTTGACATTCTCTTTTGAGTCTTAAACAGAGCAACACACAAAAACATTGCCAGCAAGGAACATCTGGGAAAAACCACAAAAGCAAAGCAGTTGAGTGTATTCTCCCGAGTGACACACAATGGCCTTGTGCATCAATCTCCCATCGGAGCGCCGGATTGTGTCTCCAACCCTCCCACCAACATTCCTGTCCACATGATCAATGTGGCTGGTGTTCATTTTTGTCACATTTTAATCTGCGGCGGAGTGTCGGGGCAGGATTGCCTGTGTGCTGCCTATGAAAATAAATGACAGAAGCCAGACAACAAGAGGAGGGGCGATTAATGCTTTACTGCAGGCTCAAACATGGCTGGGCAAAAACATAATATCATTAATCTGCTAATGAGCTGATGTGAGGATGCCTTCAAAAGGTAAAAAATGATTAAAAAATAATTTGATCCATGTAAACATAAAAAATAAAGATATACTGCACAAGAATCATCCCTTTCTGGTAATCTTGCACATATCACACAAAGGTTACCAACAAAGCTGAACATAACACAAAGTAAGGCTTCTGTAACTTCATCACACCAGTTACACATATATTAGAGCGGCACGATTAATCATTAAAAGATCGTTTTTACGAGTGAGTCATTGAATCATTCATTCAAGAGATTTGTTCAAAAACACTGATTCATCCAGTAATGAAACAAGTGAAGTCTTTATGAGTGAGTCATTGAATCATTCATTCAAGAGATTAATTCAAAAACACTGATTCATCCAGTAATGAAACAAGTGAAGTCTTTATGAGTGAGTCATTGAATCATTCATTCAAGAGATTCATTCAAAAACACTGATTCCTCCAGTAATGAAACAAGTGAAGTCTTTATGAGTGAGTCATTGAATCATTCATTCAAGAGATTCATTCAAAAACACTGATTCATCCAGTAATGAAACAAGTGAGTCTTTATGAGTGAGTCATTGAATCATTAATTCAAGAGATTAATTCAAAAACACTGATTCATCCAGTAATGAAACAAGTGAGTCGTTATGAGTGAGTCATTGAATCATTCATTCAAGATATTCATTCAAAAACACTGATTCATCCAGTAATGAAACAAGTGAAGTCTTTATGAGTGAGTCATTGATTCATTCATTCAAGAGATTGATTCAAAAACACTGATTCATCCAGTAATGAAACAAGTGAAGTCTTTATGAGTGAGTCATTGAATCATTCACTCAAGAGATTCATTCAAAAACACTGATTCATCCAGTAATGAAACAAGTGAAGTCTTTATGAGTGAGTCATTGAATCATTAATTCAAGAGATTAATTCAAAAACACTGATTCATCCAGTAATGAAACAAGTGAAGTCTTTATGAGTGAGTCATTGAATCATTCATTCAAGAGATTAATTCAAAAACACTGATTCATCCAGTAATGAAACAAGTGAAGTCTTTATGAGTGAGTCATTGAATCATTCATTCAAGAGATTAATTCAAAAACACTGATTCATCCAGTAATGAAACAAGTGAAGTCTTTATGAGTGAGTCATTGAATCATTCATTCAAGAGATTAATTCAAAAACACTGATTCATCCAGTAATGAAACAAGTGAAGTATTTATGAGTGAGTCATTGAATCATTCATTCAAGAGATTAATTCAAAAACACTGATTCATCCAGTAATGAAACAAGTGAAGTCTTTATGAGTGAGTCATTGAATCATTCATTCAAGAGATTAATTCAAAAACACTGATTCATCCAGTAATGAAACAAGTGAAGTCTTTATGAGTGAGTCATTGATTCATTCATTCAAGAGATTGATTCAAAAACACTGATTCATCCAGTAATGAAACAAGTGAAGTCTTTATGAGTGAGTCATTGAATCATTCACTCAAGAGATTCATTCAAAAACACTGATTCATCCAGTAATGAAACAAGTGAAGTCTTTATGAGTGAGTCATTGAATCATTCATTCAAGAGATTCATTCAAAAACACTGATTCATCCAGTAATGAAACAAGTGAAGTCTTTATGAGTGAGTCATTGAATCATTCATTCAAGAGATTAATTCAAAAACACTGATTCATCCAGTAATGAAACAAGTGAAGTCTTTATGAGTGAGTCATTGAATCATTCATTCAAGAGATTAATTCAAAAACACTGATTCATCCAGTAATGAAACAAGTGAAGTCTTTATGAGTGAGTCATTGAATCATTCATTCAAGAGATTAATTCAAAAACACTGATTCATCCAGTAATGAAACAAGTGAAGTCTTTATGAGTGAGTCATTGAATCATTCATTCAAGAGATTAATTCAAAAACACTGATTCATCCAGTAATGAAACAAGTGAAGTCTTTATGAGTGAGTCATTGAATCATTCATTCAAGAGATTCATTCAAAAACACTGATTCATCCAGTAATGAAACAAGTGAAGTCTTTATGAGTGAGTCATTGAATCATTCATTCAAGAGATTCATTCAAAAACACTGATTCATCCAGTAATGAAACAAGTGAGTCTTTATGAGTGAGTCATTGAATCATTCATTCAAGAGATTCATTCAAAAACACTGATTCATCCAGTAATGAAACAAGTGAGTCTTTATGAGTGAGTCATTGAATCATTCATTCAAGAGATTCATTCAAAAACACTGATTCATCCAGTAATGAAACAAGTGAGTCGTTATGAGTGAGTCATTGAATCATTCATTCAAGATATTCATTCAAAAACACTGATTCATCCAGTAATGAAACAAGTGAAGTCTTTATGAGTGAGTCATTGAATCATTCACTCAAGAGATTCATTCAAAAACACTGATTCATCCAGTAATGAAACAAGTGAAGTCTTTATGAGTGAGTCATTGAATCATTCACACAAGAGATTCATTCAAAAACACTGATTCATCCAGTAATGAAACAAGTGAGTCTTTATGAGTGAGTCATTGAATCATTCATTCAAGAGATTCATTCAAAAACACTGATTCATCCAGTAATGAAACAAGTGAAGTCTTTATGAGAGTCATTGAATCATTCACACAAGAGATTCATTCAAAAACACTGATTCATCCAGTAATGAAACAAGTGAAGTCTTTATGAGTGAGTCATTGAATCATTCACACAAGAGATTCATTCAAAAACACTGATTCATCCAGTAATGAAACAAGTGAAGTCTTTATGAGAGTCATTGAATCATTCACACAAGAGATTCATTCAAAAACACTGATTCATCCAGTAATGAAACAAGTGAAGTCTTTATGAGTGAGTCATTGAATCATTCACACAAGAGATTCATTCAAAAACACTGATTCATCCAGTAATGAAACAAGTGAAGTCTTTATGAGTGAGTCATTGATTCATTCATTCAAGAGATTCATTCAAAAACACTGATTCATCCAGTAATGAAACAAGTGAAGTCTTTATGAGTGAGTCATTGAATCATTCATTCAAGAGATTCATTCAAAAACACTGATTCATCCAGTAATGAAACAAGTGAAGTCTTTATGAGAGTCATTGAATCATTCAAACAAGAGATTCATTCAAAAACACTGATTCATCCAGTAATGAAACAAGTGAAGTCTTTATGAGTGAGTCATTGAATCATTCACACAAGAGATTCATTCAAAAACACTGATTCATCCAGTAATGAAACAAGTGAAGTCTTTATGAGTGAGTCATTGAATCATTCATTCAAGAGATTCGTTCAAAAACACTGATTCATCCAGTAATGAAACAAGTGAAGTCTTTTGAGTGAGTCATTGAATCATTCATTCAAGAGATTCATTCAAAAACACTGATTCATCCAGTAATGAAACAAGTGAAGTCTTTATGAGTGAGTCATTGAATCATTCATTCAAGAGATTCATTCAAAAACACTGATTCATCCAGTAATGAAACAAGTGAAGTCTTTATGAGTGAGTCATTGATTCATTCACTCAACCATTTAAAAAAATAAAATAATTCTAATTAATTACATTATTTAAAATATACTATAGTTTTCTTTTTTTAAAGTTCATATTTGATTTTTGTGATTTATTTTTATGTTTATTGTATTTTAAAAAACAAACATTGCACTATCGTCACTGCCTTCAACAGAGCTTAACTTGTACTGAGCATTGCTCAAAGACTTTATCAGGGATGAGGATTGACTAACACTAGTAAACAGAGCTTATGGTCAATGTCTTCAACCAAATGTTTGGCCTTTATTTATGAGAAGCAAAATGAACATAGGCTTCATGTTTCAGAGCTGCTCTTCATGTCACCTTCAGGCCTTCATAACACCTTCAAAGTAAAAAACGCAGCAATATTCCTAACTAACCGTCCATCATCCAATAATCTCCCTTCCCCTGCAGTCCTGCTCCCCGAGATCCCTGAACTCCTGGTCTCCATCGGTAACCATTGCCATGGTAACCATGCAGACGGTGGAAAGGTAAGTGGAAGTCGAGCCGCAGGCTTTGGCAATCGTAAATACACAAGACTCGGCCAAGAGAAAATATGACTGCAGTGTCACGAATGTATGACAAGTAAGAACATGGATCTTTGTTTCTTCTAAATCACTGTCAAATACGTTTAAAAGCTAGCGGGTTTAGTTCAAAGGAAAGCAAATTGCACCGACTGCCTTGGATTCCAGAGTCTTATTCAGTTTTTGACAAGAAAAATACACATATTCAAGTCAAACAAAAAAAGAAAGGGAAAAAAAAGTGATTGGCATTCAGAAAAGAGCCATTTATTGTGCGGCAGTCATACATGGAGATCATAGATGATGACATGAGATGACAGGCCTGCTTTATGGCAAAGCATGATGGGACGAGAGAACCAAAGCCCAAAGGACAGACTGGCAAGGTGAATCTCATGGAAACAAACTAGAGAGAGAGAGAGAGAGAGAGAGAGAGAGAGAGAGAGAGAGAGAGAGAGAGAGAGAGAGAGAGAGAGAGAGAGAGAGAGAGAGAGAGAGAGAGAGAATAAATGAATGAATGAATGATGGTGGCCTCGGGTCCTTATCTGGGTCTTAAATATTTTTGGTCACATTACCGGGAAAATTTCTCCAGTCTGACGGACACAGTGACAAACCGCAGATTCACAGACGAAACATACTGAGGTAAAGATTCAACAGGTTTCGTTTATTTCTAATAAACAGTCCTTCCAGAAAAATGCGGCTTTTTTATGTGATTGTTGCAGGCAAAAATCCTTCATTATGCGGCACGTTTTCTTAAAAAATGCGATGGAAAATGCGGGATATTTATGCAATTTTATGTGATAAAACATGCAAAAACTGCAGTTTGATGAAAAAGAGAAAAAAAGTGAATATTTTTTATTGAATATTTAAGTTCTCATCTTGTTTTATTGAAGACCTTAATAAACACATGGCTCAATTTGGACCGATTTCAAAACAATGCATCATTGAAGCTTCGAAGCGTTATGAATCAGTGAGTCGATTCATGATTCGGATCGCGTGTCAAACTGCTGAAATACGTGACTTTGACGATCAGAACCGCTGAATCGACTCACTGATTCATAACGCTTCAAACCGCTGAATCGACTCACTGATTCATAACGCTTCAAACCGCTGAATCGACTCACTGATTCATAACGCTTCAAACCGCTGAATCGACTCACTGATTCATAACGCTTCAAACCGCTGAATCGACTCACTGATTCATAACGCTTCAAACCGCTGAATCGACTCACTGATTCATAACGCTTCAAACCGCTGAATCGACTCACTGATTCATAATGCTTCAAACCGCTGAATCGACTCACTGATTCATAATGCTTCAAACCGCTGAATCGACCCACTGATTCATAACGCTTCAAACTGCTGAATCGACTCACTGATTCATAACGCTTCAAACTGCTGAATCGACTCAATGATTCATAACGCTTCAAACCGCTGAATCGACTCACTGATTCATAACGCTTCAAACCGCTGAATCGACTCACTGATTCATAACGCTTCAAACCGCTGAATCGGCTCACTGATTCATAACGCTTCAAACCACTGAATCGACTCACTGATTCATAACGCTTCAAACCACTGAATCGACTCACTGACTCATAACGCTTCAAACCGCTGAATCGACTCACTGACTCATAATGCTTCAAACCGCTGAATCGACCCACTGATTCATAACGCTTCAAACTGCTGAATCGACTCACTGATTCATAACGCTTCAAACTGCTGAATCGACTCACTGATTCATAACGCTTCAAACCGCTGAATCGACTCACTGACTCATAACGCTTCAAACCACTGAATCGACTCACTGACTCATAACGCTTCAAACCGCTGAATCGACTCACTGACTCATAATGCTTCAAACCGCTGAATCGACTCACTGACTCATAACGCTTCAAACCGCTGAATCGACTCACTGATTCATAACGCTTCAAACCACTGAATCGACTCACTGACTCATAACGCTTCAAACCGCTGAATCGACTCACTGACTCATAACGCTTCAAACCGCTGAATCGACCCACTGATTCATAACGCTTCAAACTGCTGAATCGACTCACTGATTCATAACGCTTCAAACTGCTGAATCGACTCACTGACTCATAACGCTTCAAACCGCTGAATCGACTCACTGATTCATAATGCTTCAAACCGCTGAATCGACCCACTGATTCATAACGCTTCAAACTGCTGAATCGACTCACTGATTCATAACGCTTCAAACTGCTGAATCGACTCAATGATTCATAACGCTTCAAACCGCTGAATCGACTCACTGATTCATAACGCTTCAAACCGCTGAATCGACTCACTGATTCATAACGCTTCAAACCGCTGAATCGGCTCACTGATTCATAACGCTTCAAACCGCTGAATCGACTCACTGACTCATAACGCTTCAAACCGCTGAATCGACTCACTGACTCATAACGCTCTGAAGCTTCATGATGTGTGTTCTGAAATCGGTCATCACACCGGGAAACTGCTTTGCTCTTTTGCTTTTATTTTTGTTGGCCAATGGGAGTTTGCGCTTCATCATGGTTTCACTGGTATCTATGGTTTCTCCGCGGGGTTTGCAGATTTTCGATGACGTTCACGTCGGGTAATTACGTCACTTCAAAACGTTCCCATGGTAACAGGGGGAAATGGCGACTCTTGTGTGAAGTAAACAAACATTTTTCATCTTTCTGCTAATATATATGACTTTTTTGCAACGAAAATGCGGGGATTATGAAATCATGCTAGCCCCGCATATTTTGCACACGGAAATAGGCAATTTATGCGACAAAAGTGCGGCGTATTTGAAAAATTGCGGCCCCCGCATAAATATGCGGACTTTGGCTGATTATGCATTAAATCATGCGACCGCATAATCGCGTTTTTCTGGAGGGACTGAATATAGGCCGGTAGTTAAATAATATACCATGACAAAGGAGCTGTTACATTGATTTTAGTTCAACAAACAAGTAGTAAAGTTACTTACATTGTAGACACAATATTGACTGTTTTGTTCAGTTTCACCGAGGAAAATAGTTCCAGCAAAGATGACCGCAGACGTGAGCTAGTTCTCCAAGAAACACAACGCATGAGCCAGTCGGTTGAAATGAAGTGACTTACCGCCACCTACTGGTGGTTTAGTGTATTTAAATATATGTGTTTAAAGTAGTGCTGGGTAAATGAACGCATTAATGTGGGCGATTGATTTTTTCAGTTAAACGCATTCAAAATATTTAACATAATTAACGTAATTAACGAGCAATTTAGGTTCAAAAGTACATACATTTCAAACATTTTTTGATCATGTCCGATGGTTTGGCTAGATCAGACCCTATTCCTCGTCTGGGATCGTGCAGAGCCTCTGAAGCCCTTCCTTTGAAACTTCATTGATTTGGACCTTCAACTTTTGGTGGCCATTGAAGTCCATGAGATGGGGGGTGAGTAAAATATCAGGAAATGTTCATTTTGAAGCGAACTAATCCTTTAATGAGATTCACCCAGAGCCGGTCACGTTGCTTGTTTGTTTTCTGCCGGTTATGTCGCATCTCAGTATTTTGCGTGTTGTGTTTCTGAAGCATTGCCGTATGGTTTGTTGTGGATCAGATCTGTGACAGGTAAATTAAAGTGCAGAACGTTCAATCTGCCAAAATATGCAAATGTATTCTTACTTTAGGGCGCTTATTAAGTTTGTTTGTCTCCTGGAGAAAATTACGTGTTATGCACAGCTCATCTGCACCGAGCAGTTTCATGCCCATTAATCCACAAACAGAGACAAAAGAACACAGCGGCAAAGCAAATGTGTGATTTAATTAATATTTCATTAAGATAGTATGGGCAAAAATCTATGAGCGCACAAGAAGACGGTTAAATCAAAGATTGTGACACAGAGATATTATCATTGACTGGTATTTTTTACGGTTTGTTTATAGTACAACACAGCCGTGCTGAAATATTGCCTGGGAAGAAATGGAGAGAAGGAACAAACTCTATTATATTCTGTTGATGTGTGGCGCTAGGAAGGCCTCATATCGAAAACTGTCAAGCCTTGTGCGATGATTAAAGCTTCTGAATAGGAAATGAGAAATTCAAAAGTAGGAGAAGGTTGACAATCAATCAAAGCCGTCTGAAGTATTGCTAACGGCGCTTCTGGTGCTCACATTCATTTCGGACGGAGACTGAATCTAGCGAACACTGATCTGGCGATCGTTAACGTCCAGTCATTAAACAACGAAGCTATAAACTATGAAAAAAAAAATGAAAAAAAGAAAAGTAAATTCTGCCATCATTTATGTTCATGCAGCTCTTTTCCATACAACAACAGTCCATAATCACCACCAATCGTTCAAGCTCCAAAATGTGAAAAAATCCCTGCAAAAGTATCATAAAACCTTTTTGACTTTAACTTTTTTGCTCACCCGTCATTGTGACTAGTGGTTTCCCAAAGTTACTAGCCACTCAGCATTTTCACTGGCACAATTTTGACCGCTACCATGGGAAAAACTGCCATCTAGATATGTTTAATATAATCTCATAATTTGGCAGGGGGAATATTAGGCTGCTGTCACTTTAAGACCTGACGCACAGATCCAATATTCTGTTACACGCGCGTTTTCTTTCTCAACTGTTTACATTCACTTAAAACAGAACTGACTGAGTTTACCAAGTAGATATAACTGCAGACCGGAGATCTCCAAAATGGGGCGTTAACTGCAAAGATCTTGAGTCTGATTGGCTGGAAAGTGTGCAATAAAATCGTTTAACCCTCTATGGTACGGTGTTGCCTCCAGGTCTATTTTAGTTTATTTTTTAATAAAATGAATAAAATAAACACTCATCTCAGGGAAGAAGAACTCAAATACTAATCAATGAAAGTACAAAATAGTGGTCACATGTCAAGTCAAATCAACTTTATTTATATAGTGCTTTTGACAATGCAGATTGTTTCAAAGCAGCTTTACAGTGTTAAACAGGAAAATAACGCAACAGAATTTGATTCGGCCGTACAGCCGCTCCGGAGAAAACGGTGATGTCATCAGTTCATTTCAACTATCATACAGTGACAATGTGGGCAGATCAGTAATTTAGTTTATATGGTTAATTTTGTTTACTAATTAGATTAAGAATAGTAATTCACATACTATAACTGCACATATTATTATTATTATTATTATTATTATTATTTTCTATAGCACTTAAAATTTGTATAAAACACAACTGCCAGTTGAGGATGAGGTGTCATACTACACTCTAAAAAATGCTGGGTTAAAACAACCGCTAGTAGAAACTGTGTGAGTAAACCTCACTCCTGATCTCAAGAGATGCTCTAGAGACTGACGCTAGGGGTAGCAGCCTTTAGCCTCCTTGTTAGAGCGTCTGACTCTTTCTTAACTGTTGTTTTCTCAGTGTATTTTTATTGTGTTTATTTTGTTATTGAAAATTGTCACTCTCATGTGGACGGCATTGAGATGTTCGTTATCAATGCAAATGTATTTCAAAATTATCAGCCTTTAGCCTCCTTGTTAGAGCATCCGACTCTCATGCCGGCGGACCCGGGTTTGAGTCCCGCTTGGAGCGGGCGGTTCGAACAGGAGGGGTTACATTGGTGCCGTGACCCGGATGGGAGAGAGGTTTAGGGGGGTGAGTGTAACAGAGGCCAGCTAGTAGAAGCTGTGTGAGTAAACCTCACTCCTCTGATCTCAAGACATGCTCTAGTGACTGACGTTAGAAGTTGCAGTCTTTAGCCTCCTTGTTAGAGCGTCCGACGGACCTGGGTTTCTAGTCACGCTTGGAGCGGGCGGTTCGAACAGGAGGGGTTTGTAGGAACTCATCACTGTGATTGACATGACCAATGAAATCGCTAGAATAGGCTGAGGGGCGGAGTTTGCGCTGAACTGGATTGGGGAAAAGAAATCACGCATGTGTTATGTGCCTGTCTGTCAATGGGAGGAAGCCACGCCCTATTTTGGAGCTCCCACTTCCATTCTGACATCTCCAGGCTGCAGCTATACCCTTCTCATGTTTACGTGAATACTACGGTATTTTGACATTATTTTGTGTGTATTTGACTGTTTAAGTGCAATAAGCAGTGAAAAAGAACTCAATTTAGTTCTGAGAGGCGGCTTTATGTGTGCGCACTTAGGGTGTGAGCACAAAATCTGCGGGAATGAGTAAAATTATGTACAATATGCGCAAAAATTCAAGCCCTGTAACAGCAACAATATTCATCCGGAGCAAATGAAGCGAGTGAGTGAGTGAGTGAGTGGAGGCGGGTTTGTGTGTCACTCGCTGTCAGAGAGATGAGAGAGCTGGTATTGTGTGGAAAATGAGTATCGGAAGCGTTTCAGATATTTCAGTATCATTACATATCGACATAAAAACGAAAATATGACTCACAAACAGCCTGATTTATTTCGGTGGTTATATATGGATGTGAGAGCTGGAAAGGAGACGATTGACAATTTCTGTCAATTCCAAGGACAGCGAGAATAACAAACCAAAACCAAGCCAGCTATGTCACTACAATCGGCTACTGTCGCACGATTAGGAGGGAACAATCACTGGAGAAGGACACCATGATTGGAAAAACAGATGGATCAAGACAAAGGGGAACAAGTGCACTTCAATGGATTGACACAATCTTAACAAAAGCAGAGAAGACACTGGCCAAACTTGTTCAAACTGCACACGATTGATCTCTCTACAGATTGTTTATCCATCAAGTCGCCATCGATCGGGTTCAAACCGAAGGCTCACAGTCATCATCATGTTTCGAAAAATCGATATTTTTGACAACATTGCTCTTGGTTTATCATTTCAGGTGCCTTTCTAAAAAGGCTACAGTTTATAATATTTAGTATAATATATATATATAAATTTAAATCTGCCAAAGTTGGTAGTAGTAGTGACTGCTGAAATCCGAGTGTTTGCGTGTTAATGTCAAGCCCTGCATAAAAGTATTAATATGACTCTATTAAGGTCCCAATATATTTCAAGCGCAATCGAAGCACCAACTACGGTGTCATTTCAAACGAAATTGGGCCAAAACAAATTTCGTTTGGAGTTCAAAACAGTTTGCCAAAGCACTTTCCGGAAAAGTTTGTTCTGGCTGGTAAACGCCTTTGATCTATCATTGGTCCGTGGTGATGATGTGATATATGGGCGTGGCTCTGAGGCTCCGCCTTCTTTGAGGTGGAAATCTTCTCCAGTTTATTTCTTCTGTTCAGTAAATCGAAGACAGATTGAAGTAAAAACATGAACACACCATTGAGACACTTTATAGTAGAATTCTAATTGGAAGTGATATTGTTTTTCATGTTTAATACTGTAATGATGCTATTGTATAAAGTGGTTTACAAATTAAACATGCCGAAATTTGACGTGACTGGAGCTGGTGTAAACGAGCACATCACTATGATCAGATGCTTTCTTAACAGCTGTTTTCTCAGTGTATTTTTGTTGTGTTTATTTTGTTATTGAAAATCGTCACTCTCATGTGGATGTTCGTTATCGATGCAAATGTATTTCAAAATTATTATTTTTACTCCTAAGCTTCGCTGTGAGCATATACTGTATATATATATGTGCGTTTAATGTGCTATATTCCAGGTCTTATCAGTCCCACCAGGATTTCATAAGACTTTTGTCTTGATTTTTGCAGCCCAAAATGACTGAATTTGCTGTGTTGATTTGCAGTAAAAACCCACCAACCGTTATGTAAGAGTTTTTTTTAATTTTTTTTATTGAAATTAATTGTGGATATTAAAATGTGCATTTACAGTAAAATAATGTACTTACACTATCGAAATCTTTGACACCAGGGAAATATTCACCGTTGATTTTGATGAGCTCATATTGCTTTTAAAACTTTTTACAGAAAAGACAACATTTCAACTGTTATAATGTGTTATAATGATGTGTCAATGATTTGATTTTGCATTAATGCTTGCGTGGGCAAGATTCCTAAATCAAAGAGGGCGTGTCATATTCTGACATTTGAAGTCATTTCTCTTCTGCTCATAATCTCATTTGTGTTTTCATATTTAACCATATGTAAAAAAGAGTTCATTACATGACGACTTAAATCTCACTTTGTCAAACAAAGCAACTCTATCACATCATTGTCCACCCTTTTCTGAGCTTAATGGAATCATTCGCTTTCATTATATGTATACAAATAGCATGAGCAGATCTTCTTTTGTGTTCTACGTGAGAAAATCATACATATTTTGACTAAACTATTCATTTAATATCAACCATCAAACGTGAGAAACAGAAAAAAACCTATTATAGAATATAAAATACTTGGTCCTGTGTGAACTAGTACAAAGCCCCTTCCATTAGGATTAAAATGAATATTTCATACTGCCATGATTAGCCGTAAATCCAGTTAAATATTAATTTGCCCCTTAGATATTGCACATATATAATCACTGTGCTTTAACTATATTCACACAAGGTTTTATAAAGGCGCGTTTGTTAAAGAGCGAGGAGGAAAAAAAAAAAGTATATTGATGTAAACCAATTAAAAACACAAGGAAACCACGAGGGACTCGTTTCCCAGAAACACCTTGAGCCAAACCAACCCGAATCTGTTTGAGTTGATCCGAACACACAGAATCATCATATACACATCCTAAAAAGGAATTTGGCCATCAATACGCAAGTAAAAATTAAGCTAAACACTTGCAAATGACTCAGGACTTGATACGATGCACAAACAACAGATTTATCTAACTGTCCAATAATGGTCCTGCACAATAATCAAGCTCATTTGCAATTGAACTTGTTTGGCCTTCTGCTCCATCACCTCCACAAAACACATACATCCACACTAGGGTTCCCAATGCATCACACTCGGCCATCAGGAGTAGTTTTGCTGAAATCCCTTCGGAGAGATCCAGGTACATGAGAGCCAAGCCAGGCCTGTTCTGTCCCGCCGTAGGGCCTCGTTGTGTAATGTCGGGCTATACGGGTCCAGAGCGCCGCTCCGCTGTCCTCTCCACATATGGTGGGCCGTTGTGTAAAGAGATCTGCTCCATCAAGCACTTTCTCAGGCCCAGTACATGCTAACGATGTTTAATTAGGCAGGTACACCTGTTTGTCCCTTCTGTGCCATTGACACGCTCCTACATACATACAGCTGCTAATGTGGGTTTGCAGAAAGGAAAAGATTCTGTGAGCTAAAGTTTATATATATAAAGGTGATTGAAGTGACTTTGAGCGTGGCATGTTGTTGGTGCCAGAAGGGCTGGTCTGAGTATTTCTGCTGATCTACTGGGATTTTCATGCACAATCATCTCTAGGGTTCACAGAAAATGATCCGAAAAAGGGAAAATAGTGTCCGTTCTCTGGGCGAAAATGCGGAGGTCAGAGAATGACCAGACTGGGTCAGCTGATAGATGTGGGTCACTTTTCAGGTTTCATCATGAATGTTTGTCCAATAAATCGCCAAAAGTTTTGTAACTTTTGATATAAAAGTCTCCGATTTCACATTCTGTCAATTTGATCATTTTAATACTGCTCTTTAATGTGTAATCAGTTCATCCCTTCCTCTTTGCTACGTTACAGAACGAAATAAACATGAATGAACATCAGAAAACATGTTGAAAGATGCAGTCCAAATTATGGAAATCTGTCTCTCATGTTCAGTCAGTGTTTCAACTACAGAAAGACGTCAATCCGGGCTGCCAGGTTTTCACAACAAAACCCGCCAATTGCTAATCAAAACTAGCCCAAAACAAGCCCAACCGCTTGGGTCCCGGTAAAAGTTGCGTTCCAAAACTTGGCGGGGTAAACCCATTCCCGGGGGTAAATATCACTTGATTCACCCTTCGACGCAAGTTTGATTGACAGGCGATCTGACCAATCACATCGCTGAATCTGCCGTTTTTGTCTGACAAAGCAGTCAGGAGAGTTTGGCCCTGTCCCTAAACACTCACGGTCTTCCTCTGAGTCCGCAATTTCACGACGTAATGCCGGGAAGAAGTCCGCTGCGTAACCCGCACCAGTGCGGGCTCGGCAGAAGTGCACATCGAGGGCGCATATCGACCTCAAATGGGGCGCTCGCGAGCACCCTTCTGAGACCTCAAAGGACAAATGGGACACCCTGCGGTCTCGTGGACTTAACGGACATGTGCACGCAGCGGCCATTGTAAGTAAAGTTTGAACAATGGGATCACGAAGAACGGGACCTTTAAAAGGCAAAATATGTACGATTTTTGGATTAAAATATGCAAAAACCACTAGAACAGTTTTATATATTTTGTTGACTTGTGTACGTAGGCCTACATTATCCCAAATGTTTCCAAGAATGTATAAATTAACCAGGACATGGGCCGTGTGCATGCTTCGCCTATCAATGTAATCATACCCGCGTCACCCTCCGGTTTTATTTTGTATAACCATGGAAAAAGACGCTTTAATATATGATGTGTTTATTAGACGGTGAGCAACTGTTCACTGGATCATTCATGGACAGAAACTCATCATTGTTCTCCAGCTCAACACAGTCAGTCTTATTTTTTAAATCCAAGCGACAACCTCCCCCAGTTTCTCTTGAAGCCGATACGGAAGTGACTTAAACTGCAATTCATCAACTGGCCACTAGAGACTCATCTCATTGAGCTCGTGTTAAAATGCCCAACTTTACAGCAGAAGAACACATGTTTACAGCTGGTACAAATTGTGGTTTTGGTCTATACGGCTAATTTTGCCCTTCATGACGACTGTGAGGGGGTGAATTGTTTTATAACACATTCGTTTCCATTAAATAAAGCCTTAAAGTTCTGCATAATTAAGGGCGTGGCCACTTTGAGTGACAGGTAGATTGCAGTTTGTCATCATGTCAACTCAGCTCCGCCCACGTCCCGCCTCTTTGCCCATTTTCAGTTATCCGGGTGGGGCGCGCTGCCAAGATGGCGACGGCCAGCTCGACCCGACTTTACGCTTCAAAACGGCTCTTCAGAATCCTATGGGTGACGTCACATACACTACGTCCATATTTTTTTACAGTCAATGTTTAAATCCGGTGTTCTTGATTTACCGCGAGTACCATGTTTTACCAAGCCTGATATGATCTCGCTCACTGCAGTGTGAACAAGTGTCTCATAGTAGTGCCAAGTGAACGCACAGTAGCATTATAACATCACTTTAACACACTCAAATGTGTGTATTATGATAAAACAGCGATGCGTTACCACACACACACAAGCGGAAGAAGTGGAAGCGCTCGTCTCACAGAATAAAAGCTCTGCGAAATCAAGCCGTCATCAAGCTACGCCTTTATTTTGAATAAGTGACCTCTAGCGGCGAAAAAATTACATATTGTGGCTTTAACCCTTAAACACTCACTACCCTCCTCCTCCTCCTCATTCATTTCTTTTTAAAGTTAGATATCAACCTTGTTTGTATTCCTCAATCAATTAAATATAACAAGAAAATTATATTGAAAATTTCCCATGAATGTTTTGGTTCAAATTGTATAGGGTCGCTAACGGCCCGAGGTGTGTAATATTTTCTGCACAACAACAATTGAATCTTTGATGACTGAATAAGTGCAATTCAATGTCTGATACACAATGATGAAGTGACGTTTCACTCATAGTCACCGCAGGCAGAAAACAAAAGAATAGGAAGAATCATCAGCGAAACTTGAAATGGCGATTTACTGCAGATCAAGAACTGAACGCAATCAAATATTAGTGTCACTGTCACTCGATGGTGGATCTGGTGAAGAAGCGGTCAGCGATCAAAATATTCATCTGAAAATGATAGTTTGGAGAATATGTTTGACATGGAGAAAATGAGGCAGATGCTGAATGTACTGGGAAGTGATGATGGTACAACCATCGGAGTGTATATTCACACCAAGTACGAATATCGTGCCTTGTTGGCATTTATTCGCACTAGCTCCGCCTAACAATGCCCGGTTGGGCCATTTCAACATCTTCAGTGGTGCAGTCAGTAAAGTGTAAGTGCTTTCGTCAACGAAAAGTCTGTCTAAATATCGTCGTCAACGAACCTTTATCACACGATGAGACGCAGCGTAAATGCTGGTCATGTGACGATGACTATAATATTAAATGTTTAATGCAATATTGTTGACGAATAAAAGCAAGACTAAATGTGGTTCACAAAATAAAAGCTTTGCTAAAATGTCTCTTCATTTTCGTTGACGAGACGAAATGTTGTAACGTTATTTTGTCTCGTTTAGTCGCGTTATTATTATTATTTTGCAGTATTTCTGCACTCTAAAAATGCTGGGTTAAAAATAACCCAAGTTGGGTTGAAAATGAACTAACCCAGCGGTTGGCTTAAAACAACCCAATTGCTGGGTTAGTCCATTTTCAACCCAACTTGGGTAATGCTGGCAAGTATAGCAAGATATTTCATCACCGCTCAAAAAAAGAGAGAAAAGCAGTTTTAACGGCAGCGATTATACATGTTAAAATAACCGCAGCATTATGTTTACCTCATAAGCAAATAAGAGGCTGTATTCACTTATTTCTGCTCATTTCCATGTGGAATAAAACAAAATCCTTTATTTTGAGATAAAATACAAGACAGAAAACCATTTTAACTATAATGTGGGTCTAATTTTAAACAGATTTAAATAATTAAATAATAATTAGGATATTATTTTCCTATTATTAAATTGAATATGCATTCGATCGACCCGGGTTCGAATCCGCCTTTTGCAGAGCTCGCTCTTCTCCCTTTTCTCATCACATATCACATCGGAAAGGCATTCACTTTCAATAAAAATTGAGAAAGTGTTCTAAAAGTGGAAATAAAGTGCCTAACGAAATGTTTAATAATAATAAGAGCATTTATTGGGTAGGGTTAGGGGTCGGGGTAGGGAGGGCTTTGATTGTCCCATTAAGGCGGCATCTATTTAATAATTTTAATAAATATAATCATTTACACTCTGTTATTATTGCGTCCTGTTAATGTACAACAATACTGAGGTGCAAATAGTATGTATCTGTCAACATAAAGTATAAATAGTATGTAATTACTATTTCCACATATTGCAAATAACTACTTTTACATTTTGTAAATAGAATATGTCACTATTTTCACAGCTATTTGCACTGTTTAAATATCATCTATCACTAAGAAAAAGTTATTTTGGTAACACTTCATTTTAGGGTTCAATTTTCGCTATTAACTAGTTGCTTATTAGCATGCATATTACTAGGATAGTAACTGTTTATTAGTACTTATAAAGCATATATTAATGCCTTATTCTGTATGACCGTATTCTGCATCCCTTAATCCTACCCAATACCTAAACTTAAATGCTAGAAAAACTACCTTACTAACTATTTATTCGCAATAAATTAGGAGTTTATTGAGGCAAAAACGTCTCGGTTACGTATGTAACCCTCGTTCCCTGAAGGAGGGAACGGAGACGTACGTCGGAACTGACCGACGAATTGGGATCTGATTTCAGAGACCAATCTACTTCGAGTGTTTTAAAACGAGCCAATGAAGATTGGCATGCGATTCACGCATTCCACGCACCGCCCCGCAGCGCGGGTATAAATAAGGAAGTGGAATGCATGAACATTGCTTTTTTCTGCTGAGGAGCCGAACTCGTGACTCGGCCTCCTAGCGGAAGCACAGCACCTGGCGACGGGACGTACGTCTCCGTTCCCTCCTTCAGGGAACGAGGGTTACATACGTAACCGAGACGTTCCCTTTCAGTCGGTCACGTTCGACGTACGTCGGAACTGACCGACGAATTGGGATCTCTACCAAAACGCCAGGGCGCTGGCCCTTCCAGCGTCCTGCTTGAGCGCACTGGACCGTCTTAGATGGTACGGAAGTCAGGGCTCCAAGCAGGGAGGTCAGTCACTGCTGTTTCTGCAAGACCCACCCAGTGTGACTATTGGATAACGCTGGGAAAGCGTGCCCGTCTTGGAGACGGTACGCTGCGGAGCCACGTCCTTCAGTAGAAGGCTTGGTGGCGGAAACACATAAGGACTAACCTGGCAGGGTAGTGCAACATATGGCAGTCTCTGGGGTGGTTCCAGCCTGGTTCCAGGGGGGAAAGAACACGCCCAGAGACGACAGAGCGGGCTCTGTCAAGGGAAAGACACGGGGCTAGCCAAGTAGGGTAGCAGGTACCGTGGAAGAATACACATATGGGGTAGCCGTTAGGGGACCGCTACATATGGAACCCAGCCTACACACACGTTACACAAGCATACGGGTGCAGGCCTGGCGTCAGACGGCCGCAACGTCTGGCACCGCAGGGGGTGACGGAGGAGCTCGACAGGGTTAGCCGTTTCCGGGGAACACAACTGGAGAAAATGGACGCACGTATCCGGCCCAGAGGGCGGGAGTGGCGTTGCAAGCCGACACTTAGAACGGGCACTTAGCGCTACTGGCCCCTGGGGGCGAGGATGCGGGAAGATACCGGCTCTACACGGAGGCTATAGAATCTAGCGAACGTGTTAGGTGTCGCCCAGCCCGCAGCTCTACAATATCTGTCAGCGAGGCACCTTGAGCCAGCGCCCAGGATGAAGCAACACTCCTTGTTGAGTGTGCTCGCACCCCGAACGGGCAAGGTATGTCTTGGGACTGGTAACCCAAGACGATGGCATCCACTATCCAGTGGGCCAACCTCTGCTTGGAGACAGCCTTTCCCTTCTGCTGGCCTCCGTAACAGACGAAGAGTTGCTCTGAGGTCCGAAAGCTTTGAGTCCGGTCAACGTAAGCGCGAAGAGCGCGGACGGGACATAACAAAGCCAGGGCTGGGTCTGCCTCCTCCGAAGGCAGCGCTTGCAGGTTCACTACCTGGTCCCGGAAGGGAGTGGTAGGAACCTTGGGCACATATCCAGGCCGGGGTCTCAGGACAATGTGAGAGTTGTCCGGCCCGAATTCTAGGCACGATTCGTTGACCGAAAGTGCATGCAGGTCCCCTACCCTCTTAATCGAGGCCAATGCCGTCAGAAGCACTGTCTCATTGACAGGATTTTAAGCTCCACAGACTGCAAAGGCTCAAAGGGAGGGCTCTGAAGTGCCCTGAGCACTAGAGCCAAGTCCCAAGAGGGTAACGAGTTTGGACGAGGAGGATTTAGCCTCCTCGCACCTCTGAGGAACCTGACGATTAGGTCGTGCTTCCCTAAGGACTTACCTTCGACTGCATCGTGATACGCCGCTATTGAAGCGACGTACACTTTGAGGGTGGAGGGAGACAGCCTTCGCTCCAGCCCATCTTGCAGAAAAGAAAGCACGACGCCAACCGAACACCTTCGGGGGTCTTCCCGGTGGGAAGAGCACCATTCAACGAACAGGTTCCACTTCAACGCGTAGAGGCGCCTCGTAGAGGGGGCTCTAGCAGAAGAGATGGTGTCCACCACTGCCTGTGGTAGACCACCTAGAACCTCCGCGTCCCGTCCAGGGACCAGACATGGAGTTTCCAGAGGTCTGGACGCGGGTGCCATAGAGTGCCCCGTCCCTGAGAAAGAAGGTCCTTCCTCAAGGGAATCGGCCAGGGAGGGGCTGTCGCGAGGAGAGTTAGTTCTGGGAACCAGGTCCGGTTGGGCCAATAGGGCGCAACTAACAAGACCTGCTCCTCGTCCTCCCTGACCTTGCACAGGGTCTGTGCAAGAAGGCTCACTGGGGGAAACGCATATTTGCGCAGGTCCCGGGGCCAGCTGTGCGCCAGTGCATCCGTGCCGAGGGTGCCCACGGTCAGGGAATAGTACCACCGGCAATGGGTCGAGTCCGGAGAGGCAACAGGTCTACCTGTGCGGCTCCGAAGAGGTCCCATATCAGCTGGACCGCCTGGGGATGGAGTCGCCACTCTCCCGGAGGTGCAGGCTGCCGTGAGAGCTCGTAGGCTGTCCGGTTGAGCGCACCTGGGACATGAATGGCCCGAAGCGACCTCAGATGCTTCTGACTCCAAAGGAGGAGGTGGCGGGCGAGTTGGAGCATGCAACGGGAGCGTAGACCACCCTGGCGGTTGATGTACGCAACGGCTGCAGTGCTGTCCGTACGGACCAGTACATGCTTGCCACGTAGCGGCCCCTTGAGGCGGCGCAGTGCCAAGTGTACCGCTAACAACTCGAGGCAATTGATATGCCAATGCAATTGAGGTCCCGTCCAAAGACCTGCAACTGCATGCCCGTTGTACGTGGCCCCCCAGCCCGTGGAGGAGGCATCCGTGAAGAGCACAGAATGCCTGGACACTTGTTCTAAGGGCACACCGGCCCAGAGAAACGAAGCGTCGTTCCACGGGCTGAAGGTTCGGCAGCAGTAAGGAGTCACTGGGACCCGGTACTGGCCGCTCTGCCACGCCCACCTCGGGACTCGGCCATGGAGCCAGTGTTGAAGCGGTCTCATATGAAGCAATCCGAGCGGCGTTACCGCGGCTGCAGATGCCATATGCCCCAGGAGCCTCTGAAAAGATTTCAGTGGGACCGCTGTCCTGCTCTTGAACGAATTCAAGCAGTTCAACACCGACTGGACCCGCTCTTCCGTAAGGCGCGCAGTCTGGCTGACCGAATCCAGCTCCATACCGAGATAAGAGATCCTCTGTGTGGGACAGAGTTTGCTCCTCTCTCGGTCGACCCGAAGGCCCAACAGGCTGAGGTGACTGAGCACCATGTCCCTGTGTTCGCACAACTGCTCCCGAGACTGGGCGAGGATGAGCCAGTCGTCGAGATAGTTGAGGATGCGAACGCCGCGTTCTCTGAGCGGAACAATGGCTGCCTCTGCGACTTCCGTGAAGACGCGAGGCGACAGGGACAGCCCGAAGGGCAGGATCTGTACTGATATGCCTTCCCCTCGAACACAAATCGTAGGAACGGTCTGTGTCGAGGAAGGAAGAGACATGAAAGTACACATCCTTCAGGTCGATTGCTGCGAACCAATCTTGGGGACGGATGCATTTGAAAATGCGTTTCTGCGTTAGCGTCCGGAACGGGAGCTTGTGCAGGGCCCGATTCAGGATACGCAGGTCCAAGATTGGCTGTAACCCACCCCCTTTCTTGGGTACAATGAAGTAGGGGCTGTAGAGCCCCATCTTCATATCGGCTGGAGGAACCGGCTCGACCGCGTCCTTCGCCAGTAGGACATCGATCTCTGACCGCAAGACCTGAGCATCGCTGCTTCGCAAGGAGGCGAAGAGGATGCCCTTGTACTTGGGAGGCCGGTGAGCGAACTGAATCGCGTAGCCGAGTCTGATGATACGGATGAGCCAGCGAGACGGCCTGGGGAGCTGTAGCCAAGCCCCCAGAGACCGCACAAGCGGGACCAACAGCACCACAGACGTACCCGGGGTGGGGCAGCGAGGCGGAATAGACAGACCCGACTCGGGAGGCCTGGAGGCGGCCCGGAGTGTTGTCTGAGAATTCCAGGGTGGGACAGAGTGTGGGTGAGAAGGCCCGGGGGCGTTCTCGGTGCCCACACTGCTGCCCCGTGGCGGGGGGAGGGGAGGAAAGGAGTGAGAAGGCCCGGAGGCGTCGCACACTGCCAACCTGGCCCTCTTGGGGCCCAGGGAGAGAGGAAACTGCTCTGAATGTGGGTACCGCTGGACTCCGGAGAGCCAGCGGCAGAGAAAGACACCAGTCGGGGCCCCCCGGTCCTCCTCCGGGGGGGTGGGGGAGGGGTGCGGACACCCACTCCCTCAGAGCAGCTCCTGTTCTCCCTGGGCTGCCCGTCTCAGGGCCGCTTGCCCTTACGCTTGCTTGTAGACTAGCAAAGCCCTGAGCGGGTTGGGCACCTCCCTTACGTCCGGCACCCCGCCGCCTGGATTTTGCCGGGGTGGAGGTGGACGCAGGAGGGTGCCCTCGGCGACAAGCAGGTAGAGGCGCCCTTTCGAATTAGGATGGCTTTTTTTTTTTAAACCGCCTCTGTCTGCTTCTAGGCCATCGAGAACTGCTGGGCAGAGTTCTCGACGGCATCGCCGAGGGGGCCAGCCTGACAGACAGGGGCAATGAGGAACCGAACTTAGTCGGACTCACGCATATCTGCCAGGTTTAGCCCCAGGTTCCTGGACCACTAGTGTGGACATCGCCTGACCCAGGGAGCGTGCAGTGACTTCCGTCGCCCGGAGGGCGAGGTCCACCGCCGCACGCAGTTCCTGCATAACCCCTGGGTCGGGACTACCCTCGTGCATGCAGGACAGAGGGTAGTGAGAGAGGGAAAAATTTATACAGATTTTGGCCCTTTTGGTGTTCCATATTTTGACACCAAATAGTTCCAACTGCTAATTTTTCCAATGCCCATCCGGGGAAAAAAGGCACGGGGGTAGGCAAGGCGATTTTACGCGTTGCTCTACGCCTCAGCCACCCGGGAAAGCATGGCTGTCAACTCTGAATCTGATTCAGCAAGAGCACACACTATTATAGAGGAAACTCAGCATCATCATTTCCAGCGCATAACAGCCCTCTCTCCGATGTAGCAATTGACATCTGTCCTCTGCCAGAGCCCCAAATGAAACACTAGGTCCTCTTGTTTTTTAAAAGGACCAGCAATCCCATCTGTAGGCTGCCAGCAGGCATGTGAGACAGTGAATGTGGCCGTCACACTCGACGGCACACGGCGCGCTGAACGTTCAAGCCTTATGAAAGGCAAGACGAACACCGCACCGACGTGGTTATGTTCTCATGAGAGAACATGAACCACCCACAAACACAGTCTCAGCATGCTGTGATGCGATAGAGGAGTGGGGGCCCACGGAGACGTACCCGGTGGGGAAGCACCACTTAAATCCTCAGGCCACCAAAGCTTATTAACCAAAGTAGTTCTTTTCTGCTTTTGCAAGAAAAAGAAACTAAATCGGGGAATAGGCAAAGGGACTCAACCCCGTTTGAGGCATCATAGTCTTAACCGCGCATCTCTAGCGCCGAGTGACGCGCTGGGTTGCCGTGGCAACCCCCGCTGTCAGCCGGCGCCCGACGGCACACGGCGCGCTGAACACTCAAGCCCTTACGAGAAAGGCTTGAGACGAACAACGCGTCGACGTGACCATGCTCTCCTGAGAGAGCATGGATCACCCACGAACCAATCTCACATGTTATATGTGAGAGAGATCGTGGCCGTCAAATGAGGACAGGAAACAACCGCATCCAGAAACACACGGTTTGAATGACATCTTGAAAAAGACGCAGGGTCAAACCGTGTTGCTCTTTTAGAAAGGAAACTGCTCTTTTTATGTGCTGAAGCACTCAGGGAGATGACCGCGGCACCACACAGTACAATAGTGCAAGCCTGTGTGTGCACTCAAAACGGAAACGCCCAGCGAACCAACACTTTGATGTCCGTTGAAGCAGCCACTCGCTGAACGCGCCGTCACACCCGCACTGGAAGCAGCAGTCATTCCTCTCACGAGACTCGTTTACACTCTTCGTAGAAACAGGAAACATTCACTGTTCGGCTCCGAAGTAGAAAGCAATGTTCATGCATTCCACTTCCTTATTTATACCCGCGCTGCGGGGCGGTGCGTGGAATGCGTGAATCGCATGCCAATCTTCATTGGCTCGTTTTAAAACACTCGAAGTAGATTGGTCTCTGAAATCAGATCCCAATTCGTCGGTCAGTTCCGACGTACGTCGAACGTGACCGACTGAAAGGGAATCATAGTTAATAGTGAATATGTGTTCCCCATACTCAAGTGTTACCGTTATTTTCACTTCCAAGCTCTAAAAGGTAAGACAACTTTATTTTATTCTTCTGTAAATGTTACTGTAATATCAGGAGAGTTTTATATTATCCATCCATGTTTGATATTGACCCGGGTCACTAAAGACCCGAATATGTAATAATGATTGGAGGAACATTCAAGTTGGAATCTCATAATGTTTTGAGTAAATGAGCACTCTTCCTGTATGTTATCGGTTGTCAAAACTGTATTATAAATAAATTGTGGAGATGTCATGAGTGTAATAGCATCTCTACAGAGAGTAAACCGCTCTAGAAATGGTTGAAGGAAAACAATAAAGAGAGGAACGCATCTGTCCCTGTGTGTCTTGATGGATCCGTCTCCCATGGCACACATCAGCCATCAAAACACAAACTCTCTCGGGCGACGCAGATGAATTCATATGCCGAACACGCCTCATTGGCCAGAAGCTTTAGCATCAATATTCACCAATGCCTGCTTGTTAACATGGTGGTTCATTTGAGAGAGAAAAAATTGTAATATTTTACTTGAAACATTTACTTAATGCATTAAGTATGCCTTGTAATGTACCATTTAATGCCTTTGCATGAGCTCATGAATAATTGTAATACTTATCTAGTCATTGTTACGCAATCTGTAAATATTATAATGCATTTTAACTTTAACATTGTACCTGAAAAGTAAATGATGAACACCAGGCCGGTTTCCGATCTGACAGTTTTAGTGAGGTTTGGGACTCATTTCAGTTCAGTGTTCAAAACATAATCTCTTTCTCCAAATATTTGAGCTTTAAACTTTCGAAACATCTTCAGTAATAAAACGTTGAGGAGTAATTAGTGCAGTCGTTTGGGTTGTTCCCTGAAGTGCTTCGGGGCAGATCTGAAGATGAATCGCTCGAGTTTTCACTCTGATCTCATGCAATACATGATGGTTTAGATTTGCATGTGCAATTATTAATGGTTTGTAATCTCAATACTGCAAAGCTCACTAAACGGTTGGGCAGCATTGCTCTCGGGCAATGTAATAACCATCAATTGACACATCAATAAGTGCTGATCAATAACTATCCAACTGCATGCTAATAAACCATCCTCTCCTTCCAAGAAGTCTTCCTTTGAATGGTCCTTTCCTGCTGCCAATAAGATATCCACGCCAAAGTGTCATTGCGGAGCCAATTGTTTTGTTCATCCAGTCTCAATATCAGCTTCAAATTAGTGTCGAGATTAAACAGAGGATTGAAACACCCAAAGGGAACAGCATGTGTCAACCGACGGCTATAACACGATCATGACATTGAGCTGCTGAACACTAATCACTGAACTGTGCTCGTCTGTTCATTTAGACATACTGTCGTTATTTTAACACCACATTTACTAGAAATTAGGCCAATCAGGTAACAGTGTATACAAAAAAAATACTTTTTTGTAGTGTTTTATCAGTTATTTTATTTTATTTTCCATTTATTAAAATTTTAGTTCAAGTTTAAAGTTTGGTTTTTATATTTGTTATTTACGTTTTAGTTTTTTAAGCAAGTTCCCCTGGCAACTGGAATAAAACAAAATTGTTATTATTTTTTTCATTTTTTATTATTGTATTTTTTTACATATTTTATTGTTGTATTTTTCCTCATATTTTATTATAGTATTTTTTCATATTTTCATATTGTATTTTTTTCATATTTTATTATTGCATTTCTTCATATTTATTATTGTATTTTTTCATATTTTATTATTGCATTTCTTCATATTTATTATTGTATTTTTTCATATTTTATTATTGTATTTATTTATATTTTATTATTGCATTTCTTCATATTTTATTATTGTATTTTTTCATATTTTATTTTTGCATTTCTTCATATTTATTATTGCATTTCTTCATATTTTATTATTGTATTCTTCATATTTTATTATTGTATTCTTCATATTTTATTATTGTATTCTTCATATTTATTATTGCATTTCTTCATATTTTATTATCGTATTCTTCATATTTTATTATTGTATTCTTCATATTTTATTATTGTATTCTTCATATTTTATTATTGTATTCTTCATATTTTATTATTGTATTTTTTCATATTTTATTATTGTATTCTTCATATTTTATTATTGTATTCTTCATATTTTATTATTGTATTCTTCATATTTTATTATTGTATTTTTTCATATTTTATTATTGTATTCTTCATATTTTATTATTGTATTCTTCATATTTTATTATTGTATTTTTTCATATTTTATTATTGCATTTTTTCATATTTTATTATTGTATTCTTCATATTTTATTATTGCATTTTTTCATATTTTATTATTGTATTCTTCATATTTTATTATTGTATTTTTTCATATTTTATTATTGTATTCTTCATATTTTATTATTGTATTTTTTCATATTTTATTATTGTATTCTTCATATTTTATTATTGTGGTCCGTGTAACGCTTCACAATTCAATTTTCAGACCATATAGTGCAAATGCAAAAAATAAAATATTGAAACAAACGTCCATTTTTTCCTTTTTCTCGGTTACTTCATCAGTGGATTTTTGCCATTTTCTCTCCTTTTTTCAAATTTCCTTTTGCTAAATTATGACTTAAGAAATTATCTTTTGAATGAATTGAAATCTAACCGATTTTATTTTCCTTCTATTTTTTCCCCAATTTACGTGGACTGTGCCATAGCTATAGCGGGGGAGGTCGCGGACTGTTTTACATCGTTTAGGCTATAGCCTGCGTGCACGTTGAGAAGTAACTTATAGTTTAAAAGGCTAACACAGAGGACGCCATAGTTTTTGTTGTTAATAAATATATAATAGGCTAATAATACTGTGCTAAATGTAGAATTCAGGTCTGGCCATCGGGAGCAGCGGGCAAAACGGTGGCCTGGCTACTTATTTGCCCGCTGGTTTGTATTTATCTATACTTATTTGTTATTAGTGTGCACGTACACACACACACACACGCACACACACTCACACACACTCACGTGCACACACACACACACACACACACACATACCTACTTTATTATATTGATGCATGCCTCGATGTACCCGAATGATTTAAGAACTTGCCATTTGATAATTAACTGATACAAATTATGAATCCGCTACTCTTGACTTGCAGCATATCATTATATAGCCTACATATTTAGGCATATCAAAGCCTATCATTCTCGGCTAACGGCTTGTAATGAACCGAGTTAATGACTGCTAAATTTAAGGGCAAGAGAAGATGTGAGAAGCAGTAGGCTATATTCAATGAAAAGTTCAATGTTGCCGTGGAAACGAGAATGATGATCACTAAGTGAAAACATCGGCAAAGGAGTTTATTTAGGCCCAAATATTTTGAATGTTTGGCATGTAGGCTAGGCTAAGATGTGGATAAAAGCTAACTAAAATTTGCTGAACTTTATAACTTTAACAAAATTATAAAGAAAGAAAAAGTGAAAAGACAGTCACAGGCATAGGCTACCAATTCAGATAGATTTTAAACATTTTGCCTTATGTAAATATTACGGTGACGCATTGCTGCCACATACATATAATTTTTTTCACTCAATTATGTCATAATAACGAGATCTTATGAAAAAGAGACTACTGTCTCAATGTGACTACCCTGGTAAAACAAAGGATAAATAAATAAAAAAAATCTTATGTCGTTAAAACAACATCTTTTCTCGTAATAACGTGATCGTATGTCGTAAAAACAACATAATTTTCTCGTAATAACGAGATCTTATGTCGTTAAAACGACATGTTTTTTCTCCTAATAAGGTGTTGTATAGTGATGTGTGTATATATGTCTGTATCCACATTAGAGAATGTATTTAGCCCATGCCTTTGTCACACTTGTTTGAAAGCAGAAAAATATCTCATCCGCTGCCTGTATCAGTGGCAGTGCCCATAGCACGAAATTGTTGTAATTTATTGATTGAAGCCTGCAGTTCATAACAGCCATGGGTAGCAGGTGCCATGGATCACTAATGAAAAGCGTGTAACTTTAACCTAGTAATGATGGACCCCGGTGCAGCCACAAATATCATAACTGTCTATAATAGGCCTACTGTAATTAAGACATATATTCAAAAAAATTATTAAAAACAGAAAGACGCTATTTCAGCCTAAGGCTACTCAAAGGCCGCGGAAACATGGCCAGTGGGTTCGTTACGCATGTCAATCCATTCCCGGCGTTCTTGGTTTGCTTCTTATGTATTAAATATACAGGCAATTAGATGAACCTTGATTAAAATTAAAATACAATTTATTGAAAACGAAATTCACTTCAAAGAAATGATTTCTGCAAAACAACACTCAACAAAAATCATGTCTGACCCCACTCCATGTTTCCAGACATATTGCGCGTCTTATAGCCTATCTTACTCATGCCGACGAAAGCGCCCGCGAATTCTTTAATATTTTTCATTTTTGCAGTTTTTTTTACCACTTCGTTATTTTGGCTCAGAATTTCGTTTGTTGGAAATATGAACTGAATTTAGAAATTACATTTGAAATTAAAACTTTGCGTTAATAAACAAAATACATTTTTGAAGCTTTTGGAGTGGAGGCTAAATGCAAAACGTAGCCTATTTAGATTCATAGTTAGGCTATATGTTTAAATATTAGCCTATTGTATTATTGTTTTAATTTCATATGTTGATGATGAAAAGTGAGCAGCATGAGTAAGATATAGGCTATAATACGCGCAATATGTCTGGAGACATGGGGGTCTTTTTCTATAAATTGTATTTTAATTTTGATCAAGGTTTCATAAACTAATGGCCTGTATATTTAATACATAAGAAGCAAAATAAGAATGCCGGGAATGGATTGCGTAAAGAACCCACTGGCCATGTTTCCGCGGCCTTTGAGTAAGGCTGAAAGCGTCTTTCTTTTTAATACATTTCTAGAATATACAGTGAGGAAAATAAGTATTTGAACACCCTGCTATTTTGCAAGTTCTCCCACTTAGAAATCATGGAGGGGTCTGAAATTGTCATCGTAGGTGCATGTCCACTGTGAGAGACATAATCTAAAAAAAAAAATCCAGAAATCACAATGTATGATTTTTTTTACTATTTATTTGTATGATACAGCTGCAAATAAGTATTTGAACACCTGTCTATCAGCTAGAATTCTGACCCTCAAAGACCTGTTAGTCTGCCTTTAAAATCCACCTCCACTCCATTTATTATTCTAAATTAGATGCACCTGTTTGAGGTGGTTAGCT
Organism: Romanogobio albipinnatus; assembly: GCA_023566225.1. NCBI lineage: Eukaryota > Metazoa > Chordata > Actinopteri > Cypriniformes > Gobionidae > Romanogobio > Romanogobio albipinnatus. The sequence goes on along the minus strand of CM042242.1, from coordinate 69,398,481 downwards.
GCATAAAGACACCTGTCCACCCCATACAATCAGTAAGAATCCAACTACTAACATGGCCAAAACCAAAGAGCTGTCCAAAGACACTAGAGACAAAACTGTACACCTCCACAAGGCTGGAAAGGGCTACGGGGAAATTGCCAAGCAGCTTGGTGAAAAAAGGTCCACTGTTGGAGCAATCATTAGAAAATGGAAGAAGCTAAACATGACTGTCAATCTCCCTCGGACTGGGGCTCCATGCAAGATCTTACCTCGTGGGGTCTCAATGATCCTAAGAAAGGTGAGAAATCAGCCCAGAACTACACAGGAGGAGCTGGTCAATGACCTGAAAAGAGCTGGGACCACCGTTTCCAAGGTTACTGTTGGTAATACACTAATGAAATCATGCATGGCACGGAAGGTTCCCCTGCTTAAACCAGCACATGTCCAGGCCCGTCTTAAGTTTGCCAATGACTCTGGATGATCCAGAGGAGTCATGGGAGAAATTCATGTGGTCAGATGAGACCAAAATATAACTTTTTGGTCATAATTCCACTAAACGTGTTTGGAGGAAGAAGAATGATGAGTACCATCCCAAGAACACCATCCCTACTGTGAAGCATGGGGGTGGTGGCATCATGCTTTAGGGGTGTTTTTCTGCACATGGGACAGGGCGACTGCACTGTATTAAGGAGAGGATGACCGGGGCCATGTATTTTGGGGAACAACCTCCTTCCCTCAGTTAGAGCATGATGGGTCGAGGCTGGGTCTTTCAACATTACAATGACCCGAAGCACACAGCCAGGAGAACCAAGGAGTGGCTCTGTAAGAAGCATATCAAGGTTCTGGCGTGGCCTAGCCAGTCTCCAGACCTAAACCCAATAGAGCAGGGGTGCCCAAACTTTTTCCTATGAAGGGCCATAAATCAAACTTGATTGAGAGCCGTGGGCCAAAAGTAAATTTTGCATCTT